>MU159868.1:109401-128515 GCA_015888305.1 Antheraea pernyi | reverse complement strand
AAGTCAAATTTTGTCGAAATTTCTTGTTTTTGTTGTTGTTCTTTTGTTAATGGTTGAAACTACTGGAAATATGTTAGTGAAGAATTTGTAGGAAATTTAATTTTCTTAAAAAAAAGTAATTTTAACAAAATCTCTAATGCAGATATTTCTCGAGATGTTGTGCCTTTACTTTTTTATAACATAAAATTTTAATGGATTATTGAGTTAAATTAAGAAAAAATACTCTGAAAATTTCAAATTTTCAGTTATCACCTGATACATTACATATATATGATTTTTTTATTACGTTTATAATAAATTTTAATACCAAATATATCTGTATATGTCTACTTATGCGAATCTAGAAAATGCCTTGAACATTTAAAAAAAAATCGTTGTTACATTGTACAGTGACATGTTAAATCTGTGATAACATGAGCGACGCCGCGACCCAAAGTTAGTGTCACATATTCTTACAACTGCCTTTTGTAACCTCAAATCTACGTACTAACTGCACAGTCTTACGTCATTGTTATTCATACCAAGTTTATATTGTTAAAACCGTATTACGGACAAGGTCAAGGACAAGGTAGTAAGTTCGAAGAATAACATCTCTGGTGTAATCGAATGAATACATTTTAACGTAATCTTTTAGTAAATTGATTGCAGAATTGAGAACGTCTAGCTCAAAATACCACAACTATACCGGTCAAGTTATCAATTTGTCAAGTAATCAACAAATTAATTCAATGATCCGATGATGGCTACGGTGGCGAGAAGAGGCGGACAAAGCCGCCTCCTCCTACCGGTTCACCGTTGGCGGTGAGGGCCGCCTAGAGGGTATTCGCGTGGTTCCTCTCCGCCACCTTCTTCTGCGAGATGTCCTCCTCGCAGAAGGAGGCCACAATATTCCAAACATTCTCGCTGCCGCGCTTGGCTTTCACCACTCAGACTCAGTATGTGCTGCGCGGTGATTTTTTATATCCCTGACAACATATATTATACAAATACAATTTATAATATAATTATAACCTCATTTATAATATTAGGATATCTTACGGCAATGTCTCGTTCTTAAATTCTGTATACCAATGTGATCTCTCAGATGTGTGCGCGATTAAAGTATCGAAAAATATAATACAGTAGTAACCGTCATCGATTAAAGCGCCATCTGTTCGAGACTGGTGAACCTTACAATTAATAACAATAATTAACATTAACAATCATTTCATTTATAACCAAAAAGTATTGAGGCTATCAATCGAAATATAAGTTATCGTATCTCTCAAGTTGGACCAAATTATATAAATAATATATAAATGCCACCGCTCATGAATATCGGTTGAGTAGTTTCGAACTTCATCGTGGAAATCATTATCATCACCTTAAAAATGCATCTAATAGTTTTTGAGTGATGCGCGCGGAATGCCAGGCCGCTTTAATTTTATTTATATATTTTACTTCTGTATAACGGAAGTTTACTAATAAGAAAAATGTGTGATTGGTATTATAATGAGGAGGTGCCCTAAATTCGACTTGTGGAAACGTGATTTCCCGTTAATTAGTTAATAAGCTTGAATAGTAACAGATAAGTTTCGTACAGTCGACGCTTCCTGTCGGTTCGTAGAAGTATAACGTGAACGGAGTGTGGCGGGGAATTAATATTAGGCATCGTACTGCGTAACGTCTTGTTTCAGAATAATATTTGTGATTAAGGTAATGTGCATTTTTGTATTATTTATATAATACTTCTTCGCTACTTTATCGTACTTCACGCTGGCGATCATTGAGTTCGTGCGGCACCCATTCGTCAAGCTTTTTTACCATGCCAATTTGACGCAAATGGACCAATATTGTTTTGACGCTAACGTCGAAAGCTGCTGCTAATTCAGCCGTAGATTGTGTATCATCAGCTTCCACAATCGCCTTTAATTCGTCATTGTCGACCAAAGTCTTCGGACGACCGCGAGGTTCATTTTTCAGGTCGAAATTCCCAGAACGGAAGCGAGCAAACCAATAACAGGTGGTGTGTTGGTTTGTAGTGTTATCTCCGTAAACGTCGTTGATGTTGCGTGCCACTTTGTGCCGCGTTGCTGCTACGACGGTACTCATATTACATAATTACTTGAATTTTAACGTATCCATGATGACAAAAAAGATTGTAATGCTATGAAAATGTAACACTAATCAATAAACAAATGACTACTTTTGGAAAAAGAATTCCATGCTTTAAAGTAAAATTAATTTGAAATTAGAATTCTTAGCCAAACACAAATAATTATTTTGATTTGAAATAGTCAGTACTGCAGAACGGCAATGTCATAGGTAAAGACCTAATATTTAGGTGCTTTTTTTAAACGACTGTTTTTTTTTCGGTACTAACAATTTTTTTTTGGAAATATGTACTAAAAAAATACCTCTACTCTAAGGCTCCCAAGCTTGCGAGGTTCGAACGCAGGAATTAGTCAGGATTGAGAGTGTCTATTACGACTTACTGTAACTCACATCGGTGACAGGCAGTACATGTTAAGTCAAATTTTGTCGAAATTTCTTGTTTTTGTTGTTGTTCTTTTGTTAATGGTTGAAACTACTGGAAATATGTTAGTGAAGAATTTGTAGGAAATTTAATTTTCTTAAAAAAAAGTAATTTTAACAAAATCTCTAATGCAGATATTTCTCGAGATGTTGTGCCTTTACTTTTTTATAACATAAAATTTTAATGGATTATTGAGTTAAATTAAGAAAAAATACTCTGAAAATTTCAAATTTTCAGTTATCACCTGATACATTACATATATATGATTTTTTTATTACGTTTATAATAAATTTTAATACCAAATATATCTGTATATGTCTACTTATGCGAATCTAGAAAATGCCTTGAACATTTAAAAAAAAATCGTTGTTACATTGTACAGTGACATGTTAAATCTGTGATAACATGAGCGACGCCGCGACCCAAAGTCAGTATCACATATTCTTACAACTGCCTTTTGTAACCTCAAATCTATGTACTAACTGCACAGTCTTACGTCATTGTTATTCATACCAAGTTTATATTGTTAAAACCGTATTACGGACAAGGTCAAGGACAAGGTAGTAAGTTCGAAGAATAACATCTCTGGTGTAATCGAATGAATACATTTTAACGTAATCTTTTAGTAAATTGATTGCAGAATTGAGAACGTCTAGCTCAAAATACCACAACTATACCGGTCAAGTTATCAATTTGTCAAGTAATCAACAAATTAATTCAATGATCCGATGATTGTTTTATTTTTTTAACTGACTACGCTATTGGCCTGACGGGCCTTCACAGCGTCACCGGACTACTAAGGCGAGCTTAAGAGTCTCACATTGGCCGAACCTCGACTTGAGCTGTTTGCCTTGAATACGACACCGTGAATCTGTCTAAGCTGGCTATTAACCGACGAAAATTTCATTACTTTGTAAGTGTGAATATTTACCGTTGTCTTTATCGGTTTCCTCATCACCATCAGAAGAACAATTTAAGTAATAAACTGTAAAAACAATCGAAAACATATTGCATACATATGGGATAATTGTAGTCCGAAACGAAAAACGGTTGGTTGTCTCGACCACAAACTGTCAATTGTCCGTCCCTATTCATATTATTGTTGTACGTATTTTAAATGCAAGGACGGTTAATATGATAATAAAGTTAACGCTGTGTAGGGCTGCCGAAATAAAATATATTTACTTTCAAGGATTTTAATAAAATTTAGATGTCCCTTATCGGTAGAACATAGCTTCACGATATATGTATATAACTGGTGGTCGTCCAGTAGTCCAATAATAAGGGGTACAAACATCTTGTTCATGTGTGACTACATAAATATTGATGTCTCTATTGTCAAAATGTACGTAGACGTAAAAAGTGTGAAGTATGACGGACAGATACTTAAATGAGGGCTTCGACTCGTCGATAGTAAGGAAAAATATAAACTGTTTCCTATTTTTTTATTGATAACACTTAAGGTCGTTAACAGCTACTAAATCAAAATAAAGAGAAGATAAAGAAATAGCAGGGGATAAGATACTGAACTGATTTTCTTCGCCTATTTATATATACATTTAAACAGAAACCATTCTTATTAAATTTAAAATATCAAACCTTTAAAATGTAGAAAAAACAAATCAACAACTCATCAACTGAAGTGATAACCGCAATGCTTCTTTTTATTGTGACTATCATTGTTTCGATTATTTTCATTGTAATAAATGATTTATTTAGGAATGAAGGGATTTTTTCGGAAATTCTGATATACTTTATAAGAGTATAAGGATATCATTCGTTTATATTTGTAATTTAATTATAATTTAACATATGACCGCGAAAACTCAAAAGCCGCGTTTGATGACAGGAATTAATTACTAAAAACAGTGATAAATTAGTAATTTCGTATTTCAATCTCAGTAAGATTAATAACAGATTTTTAAGTACTATTAATAGGTTTTACAACAAATTTCTATTACTCCCATTCGATATTATAGAAATAATATCCGTCTCTATATCCATGTGAATATATAATCTATTTATTATAAATTTGTACGATAAAAAGATAAATCAGAAGGAGTTTCCTACCCGTTCCTCTCGATGATTGGTTTGTTATACAAATCAGTTGTAGTTTTGACGTTCATAGGTCCCTTCGCGGGGCTTAAATTAAATATACTTTTGATTTTGATAACTAAATTACAAACACTAAATTACTGCATTAATTGTGAGTAAAGGTATAATAACCTACATCTTTTCAACTGCGATGGACAGTACCGTCTTTGCTTATACCATATATGGCTCGAATATAATATAGGATGTAAATTGTTATGATTGTATCGAATACAGTTATTTATAGTTATTCATTGCCAACCCTATAGTGTGACATGTACTTATTTTCTTGTGACGCAACGAGAGTCGGACGCGCGACGTGTCGACGTGCGCTGAACGTTCGCATACCGACTCACGCTTTGGGTATGTCATACTATAACTGGCAAATGATCAGGCGCCTACTCAATCACAGTGTCATAATTCTGACATTTTAATTATTTTCACCTTTTTGATATTTCAACAGTATTTTTTAAACATATAATTTAAATTGTTTTCTTTTTTATATTTTTTCTTTTGTCGAGTAGACTTTTTTTACACTGCGGTGTAATATAATATAGATTTATCGGTTCTATCAATCATATAGATATCCGATCATTTTTGGAAGGGTAAACTTCTTTAAGCCCTTTGAGCGGTATTTTTTTGGCAGGAGATAAAATTATAATTTCGCATCATGATATGATAGTAAGTTTAACCGACCGTATTGTGCCTGCGTGGCTTGCATTCGACTAGCGGCGCCTAGTTATAGCAGCCAATGTACACACCTATTTATATTCCATAAACTATAAAAATGTATATAATTATTGCTCTGAATGCCAATAAACGTGAAAACTAGACTCATGTTAATAATTTCAATAGGTATTCAAATTATAATTCACACTATAATTGATTTAAAATTGAGAAGTGAACACAGTTATTTCATTGTTTTGAGTTTTGGCTATATTATAATATATACTATCTCATTCTCTCACAGTCTAAAACCTATGTATATATATATATAGCTATCTCATTTTCGTTACGCATTTTCACACCGCCCCAAAAGAAGTTTCACTCCAAAAAATATGTTAGAATTGTCTACATGTCTACATTTTCTCTATGTGCCATTAAAATATCTTTCTAGAACTGATTCATCATCCTTATGTCCCCACGGTATTTAAAACAAGGAAAACGGACTTTATTCTAATTTAAGCAAAGTTAAAAATCACGTTCTTACCATATGTAATCAGCAAATGTCACCTCGACATGCATTGTACCGTGAAATAACATTAGTGTCCCTTTCGCCCACACAATGAACTTCAAGGAATGTATATGAAATAAACATTATCATCAATAAAAGCATCGGTCCGGTCTCGTGCTTACCCTTTCTCTCATACCGTTATACATTTAATTAGGGAGGACCTCTAACTGGACATGTTTCACGGATCGGTTTGGGATGTAATATTGAGATTTGAATAGGTAAATACCAGTATCTACTCCTCATTCTCCTGCACGTGCTCCCCAGGTGTTGCTAAAAAGTAACAAATTTTTGACCGCTGCACTGTTCCAAATAAATTGAACCTCGCAGCGACAAAAAAAAAGGTGTGTGTGCGATTCACTATAGAAGTGAAACTTCAGTAAATCGACAAAAGAATGACAAATGAATATATATAACAAGGGTAGGATAATTACAAAGTTTATTTGTTTAAAAATGAATTTATTATTTAGCACAACAAGATATAAAAATACTCACAAACACTGTTAAATAATAACACACCACGCTGACTTCTTACTAAAAAGCTGTAATACGCAGCCGCATACAGTGTACAGTAGTATTAGCTCACGTACTTTTCACATATACTAACACACGTTAAATGCTCAAATACAAGCAAGTATTAAACAGTGTGCAATATACATACACACCGACATTTGCTCTCTCGCTCTGGCTCACTATTTTTTGTATTTGTGTCTCTTACCTGTCGTTTTTTCCGTTGCATCCGGTTTGAAATCACAACGATTCTAAAGAATTTTCAATTCAATAATCGTTATTAATCGTAATTAAATAATCAATCTTAGAGTAAAGTAGGTAATCAATCAATTAGCGATAGTAAAATATAGATACGCTATTTAGCTATATGATTAAATAAAGTATCTAATAACCGACCTCTTATTTTTTAACTACCCTCAATTATAGATTGCACGTGGTAATAAACCTGACATTGTGATTCATTTGAACCGATGATTGCTAAATTGATAGCGTGTTCTGACAGAGCACTACATGCTAGTGTGTTCCGGTAGCTACACTTCAGAGCCAGTCCTCTCAGGTTGTGGTCAAACGCTAAAATCAAGCATAAACAAAACTTCTATTTCCTCGGGATGAGTCTGTAATCTATTCAGTTGCTATGAGGCTTGCAGATCTCTTGAATGTTGATTGTTACTTATATAAAGTGAGGTTTTTCCGTCGCGTTATAGTACAAAATAAAGATGACTTCTACAAAATATACTTTTAAAAAATCCACGCGATCATCCATAATCATAGTTAGGTTCTACATAGTTTTCTTTTCGATAGTTTCCTATTTCTTTCGATTTTGAGTTCAACACTTATGTTCTCAATATTATCCTTTGAATGAAAAATAATTTTCCAAATCGCGTTAGTAATTACGAAGTTACAAAAGAAATATATACATAAAAAATATAAACGAATTCAGGACTTCGTTTTTGAAGACTATTAAAAATTAAACTTGTATTGGCAATATCTTTTCATTTTCCTGTTAGAATTTGTGACATCCCTAATCTTTACAGGATACTTACCATTTATCTTAAGCCTCCCTCGGCAGCGGCTGAAGCCTAGGTCCGTTCCCTTGGCGTGGAGCCCTTGAGTACGTTGCTCGCGCGATACAGTGACACAAAATCTTACATCACTGCGACAACATTACACATATCACCTCCACACACGTGCACGCATACACGCTTACACATGCAAGTGGAAGGGTTTTATTTTTTCCCTTATCAAACTGAAATAGTTTAGAAAATTATCCGATATGAAATATATATAAGAGTTGTCGAGGTATGTATGCCTGGTACATATATATGTTTCAACATCTCATATATGTATGAATAGTTAGCTTAGCTTAGGTTAGCTGAGATAGGTCGCGAATTGCATGTATCAGGCAACAGCCCAAGATGAGGTGTGCCGTGCACCCTTGAGCTAGTTGTCAAATAAAATCAGCTGAGTGCCTTAAGCGCTCGCCTTAGTAGTCCGGTGAAGCTGTTAAGACCTTATTAGCTCAATAGCATAGTCAGTTCGAAAAAAAATATTACATTTACTATGCTTTCTCACAATTATGAAACATTCTGGTCAATAAGTAATATATTTATAGCCCTCTTTTGACAGTCTTACGACCTACCTTATATATTAGTGTAAACATACTTTTTGCTGATAAAGAAAAAAGACAAGAAAAATTCTCCCTCACGTGCACAATGCCCCCATTTAAATATCCCAGGGCTCGTGTTTATAGTCCTGTCGTTTTTTATAACTAGTCGACGTTTATAACTCGTCATAAATTTCGGAATTCCTGTCATATAAATGTCGGAGAGAATCTGTTATTCATTATTTTATAAACAAACATACTGTATATTAACCGTGTAGTTTGATCCAGTAATTTGAAGGAATGGTACTTTATTGTGAATGAATAATTTTGTTATCTTCTGTACGTCACCAGTACGTCACGTATGCAAAATTTCAATATAGTCGTTCAAATAGTTAAGATGTGATAGCAAAAATCAAACTCATATTCGCATTTATAAATAAAAAAAACAGTGCGTGTATCAGTGTGTACACGCGTAGGAAATGAAACCTCTTAGGCCTACAGTCCCTGGCCATATTATTAGACGCACCAAAAGATCTTATATAAAACGTTAATTATCAAGTGATACTGTACAGATGTATTGTTTTTATGAGATATAAAGTATATTTACTATATTATTAATAACGTAAGTATCTGTAAAACTAATAAAACATCGTCATTATAGAAAAAACATGTATTTATTAACTCTCGAACAAAAATAAAGAAAATGTAATGAAAAATTAATATTTTGTTGATCCACCTTTGGCTGCTATGAGAGCTTTAATTCTGCGCGGCATGCAATCAATGCAAGACTGTACTGTGTTTTGCATTTGAGGGTGATGATTCCAAACATGAATAATATTTTCTAAGAGCTGAGTTTTGTTCGTAATCACCACCTTAGTCGCTTCTCTTTTCATGAATAAATTCATTCAAATTCAATTCAATTTCAATTCAAATTCATCTCCTGAATAAAAAATCATTAAATAAATACTAATCAACCTTTAAATATAACACAACTGTTTATAAACTTCGTCCAAAACATGTATTTTGTAAGAAAAAAACAACGGTGCGTCTAATAATTTGGCCAGGGACTGTATATGTATCTATGAGAATGCTCATAAATATATACTAAAAAAGTCCCGTATTATAACTATATATTTTCTCATTGTAATATACAACTAGAACCAGATAGACATACTTGCACATATACACAAATACATACCTCTCTTACGTTTATCGCATACCAGTTAACGAAAAGTTTTCCCTACCGTCCCATAAGAAGTTTCACTTCAAATATTAGTAAGAATTCCTTGTAGAATAAAATCGAATTATTCGTTTACAAATCTGAGTCGAATATGCGAGTGTTATTACACGAACAGTTTGGTTAAATTAATTCGATTATATATATATACTTCTATACTAATATTATAAGGAGGTAAAGTTTGTGAGTTTGTGACGTTGTAGGGGGTAACCTCAGAAACTACTGGTCTGATTTGAAAAATTATTTCAGTCTTATATACGTCATTTATCGAGGAAGGTTATAGGATATATATCATCACGCTACGGCCAATAGGAGCGGAGCTTCAATGAAGAATGTTTCGAAATCGTTTTTTCCCCTTGAGAGCTTCCACTGCCTGTTAGCGGTAGCCCAAAGTAACTATTACACGCGAACGAAGTCACGGGCAGAGGCTAGTTCTCAATAAATCGAACGATATGTACTATTCGAATAGTGCACGCTATTGGATTTAAATATTATTCAAACATCTTTAATAAATAATTACCTTCGTAGTCTCAACAATTTATGTGTGAATTACTGATTTACAGACTGTCTTACGAAACAATGTAAGGATTTGAGTATTATTTAAAAACTAGCTGATACCCGCCCGCTTCGTTGGACATTAAAAAATGGCAAAGGGTCAATCAACACCAAAAATATGTAGTCAAGAACTATCTACAAAAATTCTGAATCGTATAGTCATAGTCCCATACCGGTACATTTAATAGATTCTACGTGATCGAGACTCAATAAACTTTATTTTATTATATAAATATACTAGCGGACACGGCAGATGCTGTCCCGCCCTGATAATAAAAAAAATCTTAACAAATTACTTTGTCTACTGGTGAAAACACTATGCAAATACGTTTAGTAGTTTTTGAGTTTTTCGCAAACAGACAGACGTGACAGAGGATTTTTTTATACTATCTAATGAGTAGTCCGGTGAAACTATTAAGGACTCGCTAGGCCAATAGCGTAGTCAGTTAAAAAAAAATTATGTAACGATAATATGCTTCTTCTTAAAGTAAATAAACGCGTTCAACATAAGGTTGAAAATTATAGACATATCTTATTTTTGGAAATAAATGACTATCGCAGCCCAAAAACGACACTTCTTGACATTCTTACATAGCATGCGACTCCAAATTTTGTAGATAAAATGACTGATATAACAAGACCTTGCACATGTACGGTGGTATTGTGAACGCATAGATCTATTCGAATCGGTTTGTGGGGGTTGGTCGTTTTTAGAAATCCGATTTGTTTGTCTGTCATCAGGCTAGGTTATTTAGTGTTCACGGAGGGTGTAAAATTGGGTATCGCGTTTCGCATTTATTTTTGGTCTTGGTAAATTATTTACAGTTTAGAATTGTAGACTTGAATATTATATACAGATATTATGTAATAGTATAGATGTTATTACATCTATACTTAATTACTGTTTCCAATGAGATATAGTATCTGTGTACAGGTATATAACAACCTACCTTCTGCCTGCGACTTCGTCCGCGTGGACTACTTACTTTAACTTACGACTTCGTTTACGCAGAAGGTGCAAATATTTTTAAATAATACGTACGGTTACCTTGGTTTTAAAACATTTTTCATTGGTGCTCCGCTCATACTCTTAGTGTGATATATAGCCTATAGCTTTCCTCGATAAATGAGCTATATAATACTCAAAAAAAATTTCAAATCGGACCAGTAGTTCCTGAGATTAACGCGTTCAAGCAAACAAACTCTTCAGCTTTATGATATTAGTATAGAGATATAGATTAATAATAAAAAACCGTTATTTTTTTTTATTGTATCACGCAAAATGACTGCACTGTGCCTGATGGTAAGTACAGTACAATCCAAAAACAATGGCGACCACCGAGTGACACACTATCCATCGCAGGTCGCCGCTACCATGACGGCTTGCGAAAGGCTGGATAAGCACAGGCTGATCCCGAAACGCGACCCGTAGAACTGAATCATTATGACGGGCTTTTTCGCCATATATGTACATGGTGGTTGCGACCCAGTCGGGCTGTAAAACCCTACCACCCCGCTTTCGCCATTGCCTCGTCCGTTATTTAGCAGGGTGCACCACGTGGAGGTGAGGTTGCTTACACCCCAACAGTGCTCAGTAATATTCCGAATAACGTACGTAATATGTCCCTGATACTTAACGATGTAAAAAAGATTTACTGAATTTTGTCACACGGATTTGCGCTATCATTACTTCTAATGCCTTAAACAGTGCTGATCTATACTAGATCATGTTTCGCATACAAGTTTATGTACGGTGATAGCCAGAATAGAAGTGAATATAGATTCTACAATAGTGCGCGCGAAACACCTAAGCATTCGTCTACGCGAGTGTAGATTAACATCACCTAAATATATGTTGGATATTATAACTAAAGATATGTTACCTACATGATATTTTGACAAAACAAACGACACGATAACGCACACATACGTAAAGTAATGTTATAACGCCACGCTGTCTTAGAAAAAGAAATAGTTATATGTTGCTTAGACACGGGTGGATTGACGGGATATCCGTCAAAAATAAGCTAAATAGCCAACTAACAAGGCGCTTATGACGTATCTACCTATATATTCTGAATAAATAAATAAGTTGGACCTAAAACAACTAGATAAACGAATTACTGTCAAACACTACAAAAACTAGTTACTTCAGTGTATTATCAATTCCAAATCCTGTTTAGGATATATTCCAATTTAAGATAAGTCTATATTAGTATGTAATCAAGTTATGGCAGCGAATACTGAACGTGCTTTGAAGTAAAAAATAAGATTAAAAGGAATGTGTAAAATTGGAACACAGATTAAAATATACTTAATATACACGTTCTATTTCAGCTATTTTTAAAAATAACGTTACATTGAGATGTTTCTATAACTAAAAAAAGGAAGTATTAAATTTAACACCTTATCGTTCGACCTAGAAAGAAGAATTATAAACAAATAACAAACTAAGAATTAACTATAGGTCTAGGTATGAGTTCGATACGATAAACAACTCCCACTCGATTTCATTATAGAAAATTACTATTTTATAGTCTGTGCTGAATAAAACTCCGCGGTGATCATTGCCAGATGTTCAATCTCCACATTAAAAAAAAAAACAAACTACTTATTTTAAATCTCTCGTTGACGGACGAAATCTAAACGGCCTTGAACGTGACAAAACGACAGGATTCGAATTTTAAAAATGATTTAAATTTAGAACGCGTGTTCCCGCGGCGGCGCTTCGCTAACCACGGGTTTATATTTAGAACGTTCTATTCTCGAACAGTGAACTCCTGGCCGATGGCTCCTTTTGTATTCGCCTTCCGTTTAGGGCATGATCAGACTCCAAACTTGTTTGAGGGCAATGTGTAGCTTTTATTACTTATATTTTCACCCTTATTGTTAACGTTCGAGATAGTACACTGTTTATTTAAGGATTTAGTTATTTTTAACTTTGTATTTGAATGTTCAGTTAGTAAACCAGTATAAATTTGTAAAAGTACGATGTAACAATTGGATTCAAATTATCTCAGATATGAGCTAAATCCAATTTAAATCGTTCATATAACATGTTTTTTAAGATTTCCCGTTTTTATACACCGAGAACTAAGTTCATATTTTGCTGTTTTTTTTTATGATCTTCATATTTTCCATAATCAAAATTTGAAAATATTGAAAAAAACGTAAAATATTTGCAACGGCTAAAATTGTATGTAGCTTATTTTGTAAATGTAACGACACATATGATATTTCCCTCAAAACATTTTTATTGTTTACTACTTTTTAATAATTCATCTGATTTTCATCTTTCAAGTTTATTCAAATCAAAATTTATTACTACTCTTTTAGAAATATGTTAATTAGTTACATGTTAAATTTAGAAACGCATATAAATTCGACGGCCATTGTGCATGTGTTTAAAATAAGAACGTTAACTTTTTAAGAACACGCCTAATCGGTGTTTAATTGCGACTATGTTTTTATTGTCTGCCACATTGTTTACTTCTGTTTTCCTAATACGGATTTTATTGTTCGAACCCGGTTTTATTTTAGAAACATGACACCGTATATATCAATAGGTGTTCCGTGATAAATTTATTGGTTATTCTACGATTTCTCTATATGTGTAGATGATATGTTATGCTCTTATAGGCTTTTTAATTTCATGACACGTAATACTAACGGATTAGGGAGGCAGATGTTGTCCTATCATACTTATATATATTTTTTTTATATCATAAGAGGCAACCGAACAGATGGGTCACCTGATGTTAAGTGATCACCACCGTCCATAGACACTTGCAACATGAGGAGAGTCTATATTGAGAGACCCTAGAAGGTTTAAAATATGGGATTAAGTATATGTATTGAACGCGGGAAATTAAAAAAAAATGTGTGGAAAATAAAAGACAACCTAGAACTCGACAACAACGCCACCTGTCGGAACCCACTAAGCTAAAAACCAATCGGAAAGTATTAAAAAAATTGAAATCGGTCAAGCAGTTTAGGGCGAGGAATATAACGAACATACATAGATATAAAGATCTAATAAGATTGAACGTATTGTAAAATATTTGCATTTTTTTTTATAAAACCCTAAAACTCTACATAAAATAGAAATTCCAAAACGAACATGACACACCATACAATAACCAATCGGAAAGTGTTAAAAAAAATTGAAATCGGTCAAGCAGTTTAGGGCGAGGAATATAACGAACATACGAACGTCGGTATTATACGTATAAAGCTCTGATGCGATTGAACATATTGAAAAATATTTGCATTTTATTTATTAAAATCCCTAAAACTCTACATAAAATAGAAATTCCAAAACGAACATGACACACCATACAATATTTTACCCAATACCGAATGATATATGGAAATTCACAGACAGTTTAATATTTTGTACAGTCCCATTATAAGAAAGGAATGTCGTTTCGCCACCAATTTGACAATTAATTATGGCTCTTATTCTTATGTTTTCACGTCCACGTACCATTTCACACAATGTCTTGTTTACGCAAGTGATTTCAAATGGAAACAACTTACTGTTCCCATATTAACGTTATATAATTAAATAGGTATTATAATAAGATATTCATTACTATTCTCTTATATTTTGGCCCACACTTAATTTTTACATGCATAAAAAACATATTAAAGTCATTATTATGTCATTATGGTCATAAAAGCTAGAGAACCGATCTAGCTCATTATTCCATCATTCCTAGATTAATACGTTAATATAACTTGATAAGATCACAGCATAGATATATCTGGCAACACACTTATACAATTCAAAACTAAAATTTGCAAATTATTTTTTGGATTTATTCTTCTTTTGGCGCGTTAGGGAAAACGGATGAGAGTAAATTTTTACGATGCGCGCGCACACCGTCACGAAATACCGACACCCTGAAGTTAGCTATAGTCAACATTTTGTTTCTTTGTATTAAAACTTTCAATGTATTAAATACCTTTTTTCTATTGTTAGTATCGTTTATTCTACAAACGTAGAATAAGGCGAAACATAACATTTTTGGAAAGATATTTACCTTGTTACGCCCAAGAAGTATAACTTCTAACGCATGTACATAAGTACACACACACTTTTTTTTAATTCGAGTACGTAATAATATTGCAAGTTTCTTGGGATCGTTTCAATGTTCTAAATAAGATAGCTCCCTTGTTAGAACTTTTCATGGAGATCTTGTGGCATCTCAGAATTCATGCTCCGTGGTATTATTTTCTATCCACTTCACATGTGCACAATAACCGAACCATATAACATAAAACACCACCAATATTACAAAATGTAGAGCCAAATAACATACGATATGAATAAAATATAAAATTCAATAAATGACATACTAAGATCCTGCCAAAAATGTTATTAATAGGTTAATGATGTTTTATATAATTTATTAAGTTATTGTGTGGGGGTAAATTTCGCTCCCGCACACCAGATTAGGCCCCCCTCGGCAGCAGCTTAAGCCTAGGTCCGTTCCCTCGGCGTGGAGCCCTTGAGTGCGCTGCTCGCGCGATACTGTGACACAAAATCTTACATCACTGCGACAACATTATACATATCACCTCCACACACGTGCACGCAGACACGCTTACACATCAAAGTGGAAGGGTTTTATTTTTTCCCTTATAAAACTGAAATAGTTTAGAAAATTGTTGAGTTATGTATGCTTGGTACACATATATGTTTAAAAAACTCATATATGTATGAATAGTTTAGCTTAACTTAGGTCGCGAATTGTATGTATCAGGTAGCCGAGGTGTGCCGTGCACCCTTGAGCTCGTTGCCAAAACAAAATTGGCTGAGTGCCTTAAGCGCTCACCTTAGTAGTCCGGTGAAGCTGTTAAGACATTGCTAGGTCAATAGCGTAGACAGTTCGAGGGAAAAAAAGATCTGTTCCATGAAAACTGTTATTGATCATATTAGGCTATAGGTTGTTGATAAAAGGTAAGTTGAATAATATGTATTATATACAATTTACATTTAAAAATGTTATTTAAATCAATTTAAACAAACCACTATCCTTGTTGTTTTTTTAATATTATTTTAAACATTTCTTTTTAATTTCAAGGTACATTTACACACTGCGTAAAGAGAAAATGAGTGCTAATGAATTCTGATGAATAACAATCGATTGAAGTGAGGTTTATGTTATTTTTTGTGCAAAAATTAAGTGTGTCCCCGGCCTAACGATTCCGGACTACGTGGCAACTGAGGGGCAGATGGGTATGTTGAGCTGTTTTTTTTATTAAAACTTATTTTTTCATTATTGCCCTCTTGTTAGCACCTTGTACTAATGTAGAGCTAATCGAGATTATAACTAGAATCAATACGATGCTAGTTTAACATATAAAAACAAACTTCAGTCCGATTGTTCCGTCAAATGATAGCAGGAGCGAATGATTATTTGTTTTCGAACTGACTTCATTTTTGGCCTGACGGGCTTTCACAACTTTACCGGACTACTTAGAGCGAATGAATACAGAACTGAAAATGTCAATAACATTGTTACCTGCACTACTACCAAAACTAAAAAAAAAAAATACTTTTATTTGAACTTAAAACCAACAATTTACAAGTTATTTGCTGTGTCAATTAAAACTTAGTTAATTTTAATACATATAAAACACATTTCAAAACAAACAACAACATTATAATTAATGCTTGTATGGGCATAAGTCTTTTACGGTACACGACTTTAACAACTGCAAAATATAGGTTTATTAAAATCCATTCGTGACAAGTATTGTTTACTTGGTATAAAGTCTCCAAGGAGTACAATGGAAAAGAGATGTTGTCGCTCGTTATATATTGTTCAAGAACACCGTATTTTTTCATAAGATACAAATCTCACAAAATTAAAACCCATTCAAAATCGAGAACAATCTGGAAATTAAAGTCATTTCGAGTCGACATTCGTGTCGAAAGGCGTTAAATTGTATGGGCATTGTCAGCGTTATAGACTCCCATCAAACGAAAATCAACCTTACTTCATTGGCTTTAAAATCAAATTACTTCAAACGGCTCGATTCAAAGATGAAAATGTTAATCAAAAGCATACTTAAAAATTATACGGTTTGAATACAGTTTAGATTACTAAGGTATTATTTTTTAAAAGCACCCTTTCCTGTTTATAATTTGGTACTCCAATTCAAAAGGCGTGCGTTCAAGTATGAATTTTAGGCCCTGGGGATAAAAATGAAAATCTATTGCATTTTTTTTTAATGAGAAGCACATTGTGTCGCGTTAGTCACATATCGTGATCGGTCTTTGCGCACGCGACGTGAATACTTTTCCTGGTATCTCCGGTGGGGACACCTTCCTTGTGTTTTTGGAACAATGGAAACGAAACTTTCCCATTATGGTCAAATTAAAATGTTAAAAATAGTTGCAAATTTAGAGATTAATAAATCATTAAAAAGTTATTATAAAAAATAGTCACGGTTACTCGATTATTTAAAAAAAAATCTCTATTAAATTTTCGGGTTATTACTTAGCCCCTGTGATATAGCGTAATTGTATATACCATTGGTTATACTCTAAATAGTCTTCTACCTGTCAGTGGAGATGACATTAAAATTTGTTCAGTCGTTTCGGACATAAGCGCTGTGATATGTGTAGATTATAGACAACTTTCAAATTCTCTAATTCAAATTTTGCACCTTAAGCATACGGATAATTTGTAGTAATTATCCCTTATAATAAACAAGCTGGCTGGAGGACGCTATACTGTCCGGATAATGAAAAAACCTTGAAATATACCTAAACCTTCCTCATGGATCACTTTATCTACTGGTGAAAATCGCATGAGAATCCATTCAGTAGTTTCTAAACTTATCGCGAACAGACAGACAGACGTGGCAAAGTACTTTGTTTTATAATATGCAGTGATTTACAATGATAAACCTTGACAAATTATATACCTAAACCTTCCTCATGAATCACTTTATCTAGTGGTGAAAATCGCATGAGAATCCATTCAGTAGTTTCTAAACTTATCGCGAACAGACAGACAGACGTGGCAAAGTACTTTGTTTTATAATATGCAGTGATTTACAATGATAAACCTTGACAAATTATATACCTAAACCTTCCTCATGAATCACTTTATCTAGTGGTGAAAATAGCATGAAAATCCATTCAGTAGTTTCTAAACTTATCGCGAACAGACAGACAGACGTGGCAAAGTACTTTGTTTTATAATATGCAGTGATTTACAATGATAAACCTTGACAAATGATATACCTAAACCTTCCTCATGGATCACTTTATCTACTGGTGAAAATCGCATGAAAATCCATTCAGTGGTTTCTAAACTTATCGCGAACAGACAGACAGACGTGGCAGAGTACCTTGTTTTATAATATGTAGTGTCTTACAATGATATAACAGCTGTAATGTATGGCTTATCTATTTTAGTATACACTGTCAGACTGTCATACGCTGTCGGCATTCGTTGAACAGGTTTGTCGTCTGTTCTGAGTTAGTCCACATTTTTAAAATCGAATGGAAAAATAAAGCATTATAAACATTCTGATGTATACTGTAAAGATGTAAGAAATACATAATTATTAAGATATCAATGTGCATCGCTTGACGATGGAGCGTGCTAAGAACCGCATCGAAAGAGACTCGTTGATTTTGATTCCCCGTTCGGGTGAAATTAACGGTGTTCGGGTGTTGTGTTTTTAAGGGTTTTTTAATTGTATGAATTTGTTTTTTTTTTTTTAATTTAGACCCGCTTTTCGCTAAACAACAGATCTTTATCATTTCATTTGTATATAAAAGATAGATAAAGATTGCTGTATGACCTATCTAGCTATGACCTAGCTGTATACCTCATCAGCGGCTCTCATGATAGAGTTAGTAAGATTGGGGAACAATGGGGCTGATATGTTCGGTGGAATAAAAGTCTATAAAAAGAAAGTGAAATAAAAAAAATAAAAATTATTATTATTATTAACATATTTAAATAGATGGACAAGAGTATGCAAAAAGGCCTATCTAAAATTTTCAAGTCAATATAACAGTTATCTCTTTATTTTCGGTCATTTTTATTATCTGTATTTGAAAATGATAACATTATTCGCATTAATTTTAAAACGAATACGCTTAAATTGAATCCGTTGGCCGATTACCGATTTGAATATATAGACCTTGACCCGTTAGGTAAAGTAATATTTTAGCTAACAGATACGTTACGTCGTGTTGTATCGACGAATCGATTATGTTATGACATTAGCTGTTCCCGCGACTTCGTCCGCGTGGATTTGTTACTTTGCGTTATCCCTAACACGTAGCGAAAGCTTTAAAAAAAACGATTTTGAAACATTCTTCATATATATATATATATA
>MU159868.1:74157-109234 GCA_015888305.1 Antheraea pernyi | reverse complement strand
GGGTCGCGTTTCGGGATCAGCCTGTGCATATCCAGCTTTTTGCAGGCCGGCATGATAGCGGCGACCGGCGATGGATAGTATGTCACTCGGTGGTCGCCATTGTTTTTGGATTGTACTATGCTTACCATCAGGCACAGTGCACTTTGCCGTGCTACTATAAAAAAACTACCTCGGTAAATGAGCTATCTAGCACCGAAATAATTTCTCAAATCGGACCAGTAGTTCCTGAGATTAGTGCGTTCAACAATCAAACAAACAAACTCTTTAGTTTTATAATATTAGTATAAATATGTTATAAATATTTAGAAATTTTCCTGAGAAAAATATTATCAGAACTCCCAATCAAGCTAGCTTAGAAATGCACCAACAAAGGTTGACGGAACATAGGTTTTAGGACTTTTTAATAAATTTCTTTATTGTTTCCGTTATTTAACACGCTTTTACACAAAATAACTACTTGTTCTAAATAGCAGCAACATATATTTACATGTATTTATTGCATAACGAGTCAGGTAGTCGTGTTGTGTTTTTAGGCGTTTTTTAATTGTATGAAGTTATTTTTTTAATTCTATACCCGCTTTTCGCTAAACGACAATTCTCTATCATTTCATTTGTATATAAAAGACAGATAAAGGTTATGGCCAATGTCAATAATAACCTAAAAAAATAATAGCTCTAGTGCGGTTGCTGGAACACGCCCTTGGGAGGACTTAGCGGCAGATATACAAAATGAATATAGTAACTAGCCATCTGAGCTTCGTAAAAACCTTACTACCTTATATTGCTACTTATCTATAAACCGTTGTAAAGACGAGTCCATACTGTGAGCAATAAAATAGACATTAATATGTAACAAAAGATTGTAAAAGGGCCCGTTGACTGATACAATGCTCCGGAAGTAACAGGTACGCGCTCCCTCTTCCGGATACGTTGAATTTAAACTTGCTAGCGGATGTACATATATTATGGTTTTATTGTATTGGTATACCTACATTTAATGGTAATAAGGTGTTAGACTACGTTATTAAAACACGCAAAGAGGTTCGTAGAATCGCTAAATAGTGACGGAAATTATATATGGTAGGAAGATTAGTACCTCTGAGGGTCTTTAAGCTTTGAAAAGAAAGTTATAAACCTTGGAAGAATAATTAGAAATAGTGTAGTTGCATTGAGAGATTTAAAAAGTAATAAAATAGATTTGTAGACGTACACAAAATACTCACTAATAAGCTTGTAAATTATTGTTTCATTATCTGGATGGTGGTTATCATTACGCTTACCTATGTATACCTATAAGCGGTAGGTAGTAATCAAATTTGACAGGCGTTATTAAGTTTTATAAGAATTTCACGCGGACAAACATTTTTTTTTAAATTTCATAGCAGTCAATCGAACAGGTGGGTCACGTGATATGTTTCAAGGGAGGGAGGGGGAGATCTCCGGCGCTCTCACTGACCGAACGAAACGTAACAATGCAAGCACTATTACTTCACGTCGGTTTTCTATGAGAGAGTGGTACTACAACGAGCGTGCCGACCCATTCATGCTGAACCCAATAATAGCTTCAGCGTGGCTCTACCACCAACAAAGTCCTAAGTCTATGGCGATTGGTTATATATAAACGAAATATAAGTAGGATATAAGTCTATGCTAAAAATTCCATGTCTTATTTCAGTATACGACAGAAGCATCTAAAAATAAATAATGATATACAAGGCGGTCCGTAACAAATCGGCTTGCGTGCGCGTGCTCTGCTAATCGCTCTCCAAACATAAGAACCAGTAAACATAAGCTCCCGATTTTGGGCTACTAATGAAGCATATTATGAAATATATAATACTCGAGCATTAGATAATTGTTTTTCATAGTACAATCTAGTATATCGCAAAATGCTGTAATGGCTGACCTTGGAATAAAAAGAAAGTAAAAGTCTTTATTATTGGAAAGCATTACAAACAATAAGATAAATAAAGGAAACATACACTTAGTTTATTAGAATAAAAATATGCTTGTATTATGATTATATTAAATACACAAACACATTACATAAAAAAACCGGTCATGTATGAAAAGGCAACCAGCGACATCTGCCAATTATGTCCAAACGTGTACTTTGTTAATATAATCGTCACTAGCGATGATGCGAGGACATGTAAATTAATAGAACAGAAAACGTATACATCTTATTAACTAAGTGACTGATTAGAGCATCGTTTATACTGCCCGGGAAATATGAAAAATACGTGCGTGTATCAGTGAAACTTCTTTATGACATCGTTTTTCGAAAAATGATCTACTATATTTACGACTTTACAGAAATTGATTAAATAAAGCTAAATTAGATAAAGTTTAAGCAAAAGGCTTTTATTATTATAAACAGGGATACAAATAATTCAATTATTTTACCTTATTGTTACTAAGATTATAATAGCATTTCATTAATTATATTTCATTAATTATAATAGAATTATTACTATTATTGTTATCGTTATTATATATTTTTGAAATTAATGGCTTTCGATAACTGAAATATGAAATATATGGTTTATATTCCACGGAATCTGATCATTGTGAGCGCACCTTTAGAAATAAACATGGCGCGTAAAGGAAAAATGTACAGAAATTAAGATGGCGGGTAACCGAAAAACGTTACATACGTTTTTACATGCTCTAAAATTCATCCCTACGTCGATAAAGAAGTTTCACTTCAATAATTTGAATCCGTATATAACAGTACGGAGGCGAATGTGAGTTTGTTTGGTTGTTTGAATCCATTATCATGAAATTCTGCATACACGTTGTCGGGTGTATATAAAAAGAAATAGGATATGTATAAATCTACCTGATTGTTAGAAAAACCGCAAGGAAAAGCTGTTTTGTAATATAAATAAGGATACTTATCTCTTTCCAAACAAACACACATATAATTTCATAAATTCCTTACCTATTCATATGTATAATATTATAAACAACGCTAGAGTTAATGGCGTTCCTCGCACGTTATCAGCAGTGTGATATGTTAACAACCTTCAAGTCATATTACTACGACCTACTTCCACAGATAAGGCGTTAATTATTCCTTCGTTGGTGTGCGTAGATTTCACTCTTAAACTATAAGATCTATAGGGTATTCATTTTAAAACGATAATTTTATCTATGATAAAATGTGATTTTTATTTTAAATTAACTGTGCCCGTGATTTCGTCCGTGTGAAACTTATGCAAAAAAAAAACAGCGATTACTAAAGTCATCTGAATTAAAAGACCAAACCGATTTTAATGAAATAAAGACTAAATGTTACTTGAAGATATGCTTTATAGTATAGGTGCTATATTGTAGGTGGTAGAGCCACGCTGATGATATTATTGGTTTCAGCATGAATGGGTCGGCTCGCCCGGGATAGTACCACCATCCCGTCGTAGTCCGGTGAAGCTGTAAAGACCTTGCCAGGTCAATAGCATAGTCAGTTCGAAAAAAAAAAAAAAAAACCACCGTCTCGCAGAAAACCGACGTGACTTAACAGTGTTTGCATTGTTGCGTTTCGTTCGGTCAGTAAGAGCGCCGATTACCCACATACCCTCCCCCCTCCTCTCTCCTTCCCTTCCCCCTCCCCAAAACAGGCTGGCAACGCCCTTGCGACTCCCTCGGTGTTGTAAGTGTCTATGGACGGTGGTGATCACTTAATATCAGGTGACCAACCTGTTCGTTTGCCTCGTATGTATTAAAAAAAAAATGTTCTCGAAGACGTTTTATCATGAATGCAATATTTTAGCAGTGATGCGTGTTCATACAAACATACATACAGATAGACAGACATTTCTAAAATTGATTGAAATGTATTTTATTACTTATTTCTAGACACATGCAGCAATTTTTTGTTACAAAAATCTAAAATGTACAGACACGTTAGGTTTACTTTTTTATTATATGTATAGAAGATGGATATAGATAGAAAAGACGTGACACACAGAAATGCAAATAGGCATATGATACAGTCGAGTATATACAATGTCTGGAACAAGAAAGCAAGTTTTACCCTACAAAATATTTTGTTTATCTCTTAACCCTGCTAAAGAAGTTAGTTATCCCTTCAAACAACGAATTACTATAAATGTGATTTCCTAATAAAATACCAAAACAAAACCGTATCAAAGTCGGTTCAATAGATTAAAGAAAAAGGACACACACATAGACAAATAGATGTAGATAGCTAGTTTGTTTTAAGGTCCTTAATTAAGATCCTTAAGTATTGTTGTCTCTTCTATTGCGATAAAGAGGGAGACTAGGCCCCCCTCGGCAGCTGCTCAAGCCTAGGTCCGTGCCCTCGGCGTGGAGCCCTTGAGTACGCTGCTCGCGCGACACAGTGACACAAAATCTTACATCACTGCGACAACATTACACATATCACCTCCACACACGTGCACGCATATTCGCTTACACATGCAAGTGGAAGGGTTTTGTATTTTTCCCTTATCAAACTGAAATAGTTTAGAATATTATCCGATACGAAATATATATAAGGGTTGTTTAGGTATGTATGTTTGGTACACATATATGTTTCAACAACTCATATATGTATGAATAGTTAGGTTAGCTCAGATAGGTCGCGAATTGCATGTATCAGGCAACAGCCAAAGTCGAGGTGTGCCGCGCAACCTTTTGAGCTAGTTGTCAAAATAAAATCGGCTGAGTGCCTTAAGCGCTCGCCTTAGTAGTCCGGTGAAGCTGTTAAGACCTCGCTTGGTCAATAGCGTAGTCAGTTCGAAAAAGAAAAAAAAGTGATAAAGAGGTAAAAAAGTATGTTTGTTTGTAGCAGGTAATTCCAAGAACGAATCTATCTGAATTTAAAAATGTTTTCATTTACACAAATTCTTAAGTGACAGGCTATATTTTATTGTTATTAATCAACGCGAACGAAGTCGCATTTGATTACTAGTTATTTATAATTGAATGTATTTATAGGTTAAGTTAATAAATGTAAATGAGTTTACGCAAGTACGCTGTTAAGTTTTTAGTCCGTGTAAAGCAGAAGCATTAACTTCTCTATAATTATCTTAAGCGATTTAACTACTGGAGAACATCAATCAACTTTCTGATTTTGAAACAAGATATTATAATGTAATCGGCTACATATATCGGATACAGAATTACCAAAAGTTAGATTTTTTTGAAGTTATACTTCTTTTGGCGCGTTAGGGAAATGAGAGTAATTTTTAAAGATGCGCGCGCATACCATCATGAAAAACCGACACCCTGAAGTTAGCTATAGTTAACATTTTGTTTCTTTGTATTTGTTGTTTGTATTTCTTTGTATTAAAACTTTTTTCTATTGTTAGTGTCGTTTTTTCTACAAACGTAGCATAAGGCGATAGATAAAAAAATTAAAAAGATTTTTATATTGTTACGCTAAAGAAGTATAACTTCTAACGCGAGCACATAAGTACACACACACTTTTTTTAACTTGAGAACTGAGTGTTAGGGTGGAATTTATTTTCACTTCCGTTTGCATATCTGGTGCAATCGACTGTCCGGACCTTCTCAAAAATATTAGTTTTAATGTTCCTACAAAAATCGTGAGACACTATACGCCGATCCATCTTCTATTGGTGTGCACCAATTATCGACAAAATTCATTTCTGTGGCGGACGGGTATAAATAAACAAGCAAACAAATTCAATTTTCATATATTTTGTATGACACCAGAGTCAGTAAGACGGGTACTCAGCCTTGACTTTTTCTCACAATATAAATAATCGTTGATTGAGTGTGCTTAGAAAACTGTAATCCACATAGTAATTATGTATCCAGATGCCTATTCGTGGAGACCTGTCAATGGTTTTTTTGTGGCTTATTTTCTATAACAATTCATGCATACTAAGTGCTGTTGGTCTTCCTTCTTCTCACTTCCTATAAACTACATAATTACATAAATTGATATGCCGCTGTGACGGCTTAGTGCAACAGAAAATGTTTCTGAAATGTTTGACAGACTTTCGTTTGGCAAATGTTTCACAAACTTTTTCTTCACAATCTCACGTAAAGTTAAATAACGATGTGCTTAAAGGTGTAAGGGGTGTCGAATAACATCATAAGACTTGAGACACCTAAGCCAACCTCACCTGCACGTGGTGCACCCTGCTGAATAACGAACGAGGCAATGGCGAAAGCGGGGTGGTAGGGTTTCACAGCCTGACTGGGTCGCAACCACCATGTATATGGCGAAAAAGCCCGTCATAGTGATTCGCTTCTGCGGGTCGCGTTTCGGGATCAGCCCGTGCATATCCAGCTTTTTGCAGGCCGGCATGACAGCGGCCACCGCCGATGGATAGTGTTTCACTCGGTGGTCGCCATTGTTTTTGGATTGTACTGTGCTTACCATCAGACATAGTGCAGTCACTTTGCCGAGCTACAATAAAAAAAGAGGGGGCTAGCTGTCACATATAGCTAATAATAGCTAGCCAGTTATACTTAAAAATTCTTTACCACTATCCTATGGTTTCCACGATTTTATCCTTTACAAAAGCTCCGGCCCATTCGCAGGGTTTCGAACATACGTCAATCGATGCGGTGTCCAAATACGCTAACTAATGGACATTGTTTTAGATTACATTATACTTACCACCTAGTAAAGTGTCGTCAATCTGTCGCGATACAGTAAAAAAATGAAGTATATTCAAGTCCACAATGTGTTTACAGAATGCCCTTTTAATATATTGACACAGATTGACTTACGACGAACACGATAACAAAACAAAAAAGTTATCTTTATATTAATATGTGAAGCGACAACTCTGTACCCCTTTTTAAGCGAATTGCGTGAACGGATGAACGTGAAATTTGGCATAGTTAAAGTTTATATGGAAGAGAAGTGCACAAAGCTATTTTTTTATATAAATGCATTAAAAACACATTAGATTGATTAAAGTATACATTGCTCTCACTAGTGCTTGAATGAGGCATAACATATACACACGTAAATGAAAAAGACGAAGAGATCCTTCATTTTATTCTTACGTTCAATTACCATGTTTTCATCCTACATTCAATATTTTTAACATGACTTACGTTCCATACCTTACATGCCCTCTGAAATTAACTGGTCAAATTGTGGGTAGGTGTAAATAATTAATTGATAAATAATATATCTTTAGTAAATTTATGAAACCACTGAAATTATTATTATTCTCTTTGGTCTTATTGATTGTCAAAATGAATTACGGTCGAATTTCGACCACTAGTATATATAAATGGTTTCTTGTTTGTTCACATTCAAATTTTTGACTATAACGTATTGCTCTTAGCTCTACATTTGTAAAAGCTATAAATCTTTTTAACTGATATTGTTTTATTGAAATCATTTACATTCATCTACCCACGTTTGCTTAAAAACCGCTGTTCATACGTATCACTATAAAGCTACTAATTTTAACTGTATTTTAATGATAGAGGCCTCATGGTGTTGCGGTAGTATACTGAGATGATTATTGACTTTTACGCGACGTACATAACTGTCTGTTCCATGTTTGAGTGTTAAAATATGTGTATGTACAGGTACATTAGTTAATATACACTGTAATACAAGTTGTGCTTAGTTTGGATTTAAATGGTCGCGTGTAAAATTGTATCCTCGTCTTTATTACTACATATTATAAAGTAAAGTTCTCTGCTACGTCTGTCTGTCTGTTCTCGATAAACTCAAAAATTACTGAACGGATTGTCATGCGTTGTTCACCAGTAGATAAATTGGTTAATTAGGAAGGTTTAGGCATGCATAAATTATCAAGTTTATTTTTCATTATCAAGACAGAACAACGTCCGTCGGACCCACTAGTTGATTTATAACTTAATATTACGTCTATGGAAATATTCATTTTATGGCATTAAATTCATTTAAAGCGCTTCCCGTTATATTTTATAGTAAACGATGAAATAAATCTTTTAATCTCTCATAATTATCAATTGTTATACTGTTGTATAATTGCCTTCGTTGGGATTTCTTTATTATATCTCAAATCAAATACTTTTCTCTATACATTTATAAAATGTTTTTACAGTATACTAATCCCATCGAATATTATAAATGTTACTGTGAGTTTTAGGTCGTTATGCTTTCTCCTCTTAATTACTCTAGTGATTTTCACAAAAATTGTCAGAAAAGGACAAAAGGTACTTTTCATCCAATTAATAGGTAACATTGCTGAGGAATATAAAATTAACTTTTAAACGATTGTCCGCTATAACAACTCGGCTTTTTGATATGAATAATTTGCAATATGATGCCTGGTGTACAGAAAAAGAGAACTTGTTGTATTCTAGAAGAAAATCTAATAACTCAAAAAAATCTATATTAACTCCAGCGAAGTCGAAGCAAAATTTAATTCGATATAATTATAGCAGATAACTTCTTTAATAACATTCCATATGATGAAATTGTAATTATCGCTCCGGCGTTTACTGTCTCAAGTCAATCGTCGTTTAAAATAAATGTACAAATACCATCTTTGTAAATAAATCCAGAATAAAAGAAACTGAAGCCGTAAAGCGAGTAACCTTTTTCTGTCATATTTATAAAAAAATATAGTATAGTGTTTTTGTTCGTCTTACAACTTTCCCACTTTAGGGGATTGCCTGGTATTTTTTTTAATTTGTAAGCTGCACATTATTCTCTATGTTTACGTTATTTATTAGTTTTTGAAACCGTTGTGTGTATATTTTTATAGTAGCACGGCAAAATGACTGCACTGTGCCTGATGGTAAGCAAGTACAATCCAAAAACAATGGCGACCATCGAGTGACACAATATCCATCGCCGGTCGCCACTGTCATGCCGGCCTGCGAAATGCTGGATATGTACAGGCTGATTCCGAAACGCGACCCGCAGAAGCGAATCACTATGACGGGCTTTTTCGCCATATACATGGTGGTTGCGACCCAGTCAGGCTGTAAAACCCTACCACCCCGCTTTCGCCATTGCTTCGTTCGTTATTCAGCAGGGTGCACCACGTGCAGGTGAGGTTGGCTTGAGTGTCTCAAGTGTTAGATGTTATTCGACACCCCTTACACCCCATTCGACACCCCTTGCACTCCAATTATTATATATAATACAGGATGATTTAGTAAAACATTTGTGTTAAAGACATTCTATACGTCTACAGTGGCTTTAACATTATATCTATGTTAACCTAAATAATATGAAAATGCGTGTGTTTATTTATTTGTTACGAATTCATGACTTAACTGAAATCGTGAAATTTTGCATTTTTTTTAGGAATTATGTGGGACTTACATAGACATTTTTTCAGCTGGCAACATTCAAAATGTCACATGTTCGTAACAGCTCGACCGAAAGACATAAATCACACGTTGTAGACACTTTTTAAACTTTCTAAATATAAATACAGTTAATTTTCTTATGGGGCTTTAATCTTAATGACTATAAACCAGTGAGCTACAGGAATATATAAAAGGAAATAGATTCATCATTCGTCCAAAAAAAATTACGTTCACAATGATAGGGTTTTTTTTTTCGAACTGAGTATGCTATTGACATAGCAAGGTCTTAACAGCTTCACCGGACTACTAAGCCGAGCGCTTAAGGCACTCAGCCGATTTTATTTGATAACTAGCTCAAGGGTGCACGGCACACCTCGGCTTGGGCTGTTGCCTGATACCGGAACAATGATAGGTCAAATCTGCATTAATAAGAGCGAAGCCGCAAGCAAAATTTAGCTAATATTATATATGGAAAAGTTCGGGACCGTCGATAGATGCCTGTTACTCTTTCACGTAATCTCACGTAACGGGTATCGATGAAACCTTACAAAAGTATAATTTATACGATATAATACCACATCGACTATATTTTATGTAGTTATTATGATCACTACATATTATAAAACAAAATCCTTCGCTGCGTCTGTCGGTCTGTTCGTGATAAAAAGAAAACGATTGAGCGGATTTTCATTCCGTTGTCATGAATAGATAGACTGATTCATGGGAAAGGTTTAGGTATATAATTTCTTAAGATTTTTTGTAAATTGGTTGGAATATAACAATAATTGTTGGAATGGAATGCAGACGAAGTCACGGGAATCTGCTAATTTTGACTAAATAATAACGTTGCGTGCCAAGTAAGTTGGAAAGATCTAGAACTATCTTAAGCGCTGCATAAGTCTTAAAAGTTATTCGAGAATAATATACGTTATCGTTTTTAAAGGTGCAGTAGTAGATTATATATTTTCAGTTTTGGAATGAATACCTAATCAAAGGAAAATGTTTATATTAATCGGATTTAATTTGACGTAATCAGTTTCAAGATGATGAATGTATTTTTTTCCAATTAAAAACAAAGTGATATGGATAAGTTATTTAAATAAATAACAGTTATTATCTTTGTTTAAAACGCTAGCGTATCTATACTAATCTATCTATATATACAAATACATATTATAAAGAGGTAAAGTTTGTGAGTTTGTGACGTTGTGACATTGCAGGGGGTAATCTCAGGAACTAATGGTGCGATTTGGAAAATTATTTCAGTGTTATATAGCTCATATATCGAGTAAGGTTATAGGCTATATCTTTTTTATGACATAGGTGGCAAACGAATAGGTGGTCACCTGATGTTAAGGGATCACCACCGTCCATGGACACAAACAACACCAGAGGAGTCACAAGTGCGTTGCCACCCTTGGGGGGAAGGGTTAGGGGAGGGAGAGGAGAGGGGAGGGGAGGTGGGCCTCCGGCGCTCCCACTGACCGAACGAAACGCAAAAATGCAAGCACTGTTACTTCGCATCGGTTTTCTATGAGAGGGTGGTACTAGCCCAGGCGAGCCGGCCTAATAATGCTGAAACCAGTAATAGTTTCAGCGTGGCTCTACCACCATTATCATGTCATCACGCTAAGACCAATAGGAGCGGAACACCAATGAAGAATGTTTCAAAATCGGGGTTTTCTTTCCTCTTGAGAGCTTCCGCTGCATGTTAGCGTTAGCCCTGAGTAACTATTACACGCGGACGAAGTCGCGGACAGATGCTAGTATTTAATATTATAAAACTGAAGGGTTTGTTCGCTTGATCGCGCTAATCTCAGGAACTACTGGTCCGATTTGAAAAATTATTGCAGTGTTAGATAGCTAGATAGATAAGTTAGAGAGTTTATTTATCGAGAAAGTCTATATATTATCAACACTAGGAGCGGAGACCCAATGAAGAATGTTCCAAAATCGGAGTTAACGTACGTATAATGTAAAAATATTTTCACTTACGTAAACGAAGTTTCGAGTTAAAGTTAGGGTTAGCCTAAAGTAACTCCGCGCGGACGAAGTGTTTGTATAAAACGCTTGCACATTGCCACCTTCTTCGTTGGGCATTAAAAATTAGGTACTCATAGATTTGATTGACCCTATGCCATTTTTAGAAGCGGGTGTGAATTAACTAGTTTACCAATTGAAAGACTAATATATTACCAAACTGAACACTGGGTTAACTTTACACTTCGTAGTAGTCCACGATAGAGAAGATTGCGTTGTACACGGCTAGAGAAAGAATATAGATAAAAGATTGTATGCATGTTTATACCATTTTTTATCGTCTTCGCGTTAATATGACATAAAGGTTATGATCTAATAATACCAAATAGGCGGTAAGACCACGGTCGATCGAATAAGTTGCAAGGTCAGCAGGTGCTGCAGTCGAGGCAAGTGCAACGACTCGGGTCCGCGGTTCCATGTTTTATACGTCACGTTATTCAGTGAGCGTGTGTTTGCATATACTGCATGGCCTCCGAAGTAGACTATCAAATTCGTAATTGATATTTTAAAAATGATCAATTAAATAAAGAAAAAAAACAAGGTGTGTCGTGAAGTGAACACGCGATAAAAGTGAAACTTTTTTATTATAGGTAAATGTAATTTAAAAAATACAATAAAAATCCAACGTCACGCGGTTTTTCCAGGCGGTCACTTATCTATGTACTCACCGTGCCCGACGATATTTTACTTCAGTAATCGGACGGTGAACGTTGAACTGGTGTTTTCAACCCTAATCGACGCAGTGGTTACACCCACCACGTTTCGTCGCACAAAAACGTTGCCGATCACATTTTTAAAGTAAATATTCGGTTACTTTCAACGTTTATTAAATCAAGTTAAAGTTCTAGATTCTTAGGTTAGCATATTAGGCGTTTAGTTAATCTATGTTTCTACATACTATTATACTAATAACACTTCGCAATTCCGTCTATGTTTGTGTTATAAATTATGACATATACATTATCTGTGTAACGCACGTTGAGGTAGCTCGCAGATGGGCAGGATTTATCAAACTTAATTGATACTACTTATCTTTGAATTTTCGTCAATTTTAAATTGCATTTTTATAACACTTTTTTTTTAACGTGGGGAAATCCCTTATGGATACGCCACCCTCCCGCGGGAGAGGGTGGGGTTTGTCCGACTCGCACAGACTAAAACCCCACGGTGTACCGACAGACGTTTTGTGGGGGCGCCAAGGGATCGTTGAAGCTAATCAACCCTGTAGAGTCGCCCCCACGGTCCGCCCGGCGGAAGGTGACCGTCGGGATCCTACCTATATAGGCACATCTTTATAACCTGGCACGTGTGTTATTCGGGTGCATAAGTTATATTAAAAGAAATTATAGTAAAAGTATGACGAACATCCCTGCTCACAAATTTTCTCATTTATCTATCAGGATTAGATTTGACTCTGGTATATATGTATTGATATTTTTGTATGCCGAAGTTGTTACTTTGAGAAACTCCATCATTAGGTATTGAGTTAAGTTGATGTTACTTTGTTTATACCTCCGTTTAGAATTGATTGGATGCTGTCACATCTGAAGAAACGAGTAACGACCACAACCGTGTATAGATTTCATCTCTTCAATAAGCTCCAAATCGATATAGACTTCGTTTCTTTACGGGGCATCCTTAAATGCTTCCGAGGCGAGCGTGTGGGATCATTTTATCTAGAGAAGTATCGGCGTCCAATCAAATCTAGGCCGAAATGTAAAGTAACGTCCACTCAAATACCTCTATGTCCTGATATCGATAAACTCCAATATCTGTCAAACTATATTAGCCATTGTTTTTTACTTTTAAGGTTTTTCTGGTAATGTAATTAATTCCGTACTGTTATATGGGTAGTTATTTCAAAAGAGAATATATTTATCTACTTAACCCATTACTCATAATGGGAATCGAAGCCGCAATCTCCGTCATTTTATTGAGACACATTGACCGCGTAAATATAATTACCTCTACATTGTCGTAGTAAAATGGACACGCGATCATCAGTCATCGAACTCTCTTTGTTGACCGTTTATGGCGTCCATAACTTTTATTGCAACGATCCTGTTCTAACTATTTATAGTTTTTATAATACTTGTTGAAAAGAAATTAAAAAATTAAATTCATCTTTATCATTTATCTAAATTTGTTTTATAATTGTATATAGTTCATTGATTTAGATGTTACGTTTTTGGAACGTGTTCGATGTAATATATATGTGATAAATTAAAACACTGACTTTGCAACCGAGACTTTTAATAATGGACTTGTCTTGTCGAAGAATAAATATATCTCAGTCTGACATCGAATATGTCGTTCATTTTTCGAAAGGGCCAGATACATAAATGGCCAGCACGCTACACCACCTACGGAGAAAAGAAAACCCAGTACAAAAACATTTACATAGCAAAACATTATGCATATATTTACATTAAGTAAAAAACTGGAAAGTATAAAAACGTAGAGCTAGAACAATTTGACAATATAAAGATTATGTTACAATACGCCGTTCTCACTGACCGAACGAAATGCAACAATGCAAGCACTGTTACTTCACGTCGGTTTTCTATGAGAGGGTGGTACTACCCCGGACGAGCCGGTCATTCATACTGAAACCAGTAATAGCTTCAGCGTGGCTCTACCACCCACAGTTAGATTGCACAACAACATGATTGTAAAAATAATAACATATTAACTAATTGTGACCTATTAAACAACTTTATTCCCACAAACGGGCATCCTATGAACCTATGTAAGGCAAGGATTTGCTCCTCACCCCTACACTGGCTTCTACTCACGGCTTCACTAGCGTTAATGAATTATGGATGAATATCTGACCTATCTCTCGGAAACAGTCCTTTTTCTGGATGAAATTGCTTTACTCACAGTCACAATTATAATGTTAATAAGTCATCAATCAGTATATAACATGAACTGATCCAATTAAAAATAATAAAAAGACTTGTTTTGAAAACAACTTAGCGACGAAACTGAGGAGGCTTATACCAACTTGGCCCGGTGATTTATGTCTACAATGACAATGGAACAGAGACAATGCATGTATTCTGATTGATACTTATACTAAGAAACCTTAAGGAAATGTCTGTGTTTTGTTTGTCTGAAGACGTTAATTCATAATGTTACCAATCACATAAGAAAAATTCTTCTTCTGAAAAATTTCTGTTCGCTAGCATTTATATAGATTTGATCTATGCTATCACATCCGATATACACGTATACGTTTGTGGATCATGCAATTTCAATTGTATGTATGAATAGCTTAGCATAGCTTAGCTATGTCAGATCCGGGTTTTCGGCAACAGCCTAAGCCGAGGTGTGCCGCGCACCCTTCCGTCAGTTACCTGAATAAAATCGCCTGAGTGCCTTAAGCGCTCGCCTTAGTAGTTAAAAGGCCAATAGCGTAGTCAGTTCGAGGAAAAAAGGATTATGCCTTGGAAACGGTACTTTTTTATAGACGAAAGGTACTCTCTCTGTCATTTTCTGTATCCCTGACAGTGTATGCAAAGTTCGATGACAATCGGTTGATTAGTTGAGGCGTGAACGCGTACCAAACAGATACACAAATAAACAAATTGACATACGCATTTAAAATATTGGTTAGTATTTATTAAGGAAAGTTGTAGGCTTGTGTGACATTCTACGACCCTTAGGTATGTAGCAATTAACATAAAAAATATAGGTTTCAAACTAAATGAAACGAGAATAAACTAATAATGGGGGCGATCTGTGTTGCTAGATGCAAAGTTTCAAATATTGAGATCAGGTTGGATATCCAGAAAAAATCGAGTATGACGTGCTGAGTTGTGAATGCTTTTGTAAGAAAGGAAATTGTTGTAAGTTTACCCAACTGCGTTGACTGTAGTGCATAGTTTTAAAAATTAAACGCGTGGATAACCGCAGGACTTTGGTTAGATATCTGCTTGAAAGTATTATTACGCCAGTAAGTTATGCCACTTGGACGAGCTTGTTATTTTCTAACTGAATATACGTTATAGCTCTGATGGGCTTCCAAAACGTCATCTTACTTAAGTATGCTTAAATAACTTTCAATAAAGGAGGCTGGAAAACTCACGAAGGCTGACGTCATTATTCGAGTAATTTGACAAAATTCGGTAAGACAAACGTGTTCCATACAGTTTGTAACAATATTAATACTATATATCTAAATTACTATTAAAAATTGATAGCACACATTTGGATTACTGGAAATAATCGAAAAGGGAAACGATGATAATGTTTGTAATGTTTGTTTATTTCGTTTTGTTTGGTTCTGACCACGTGACGAATGTCACATCCGTACGCTATCATATAGCGAAGGCCACGTACAAAACAAAATAAATAACAAAAAAACGAGAGTAAGTTATCAAATATTTAGCAGTTTTACCGCGAATGACTAACACATGCGTCATAATGGCCGGTGATTCAGAATCATTGCGTTGATTTCCACGATATTTCTAACTCAGACGGCGCGGTGACTATTATGACACTGATTTTTGAAGTGAAAACTATGTTAGGAGCGCCGAGCGGTATTATTGGCCGGACAAAAACTTATGATATCGCTTCAGCAAGATGCTAGTACCGATCGTATTACGCTTGTGCGGCTTGCGTCAAACTATCGCCACTCAGTATAGCGGCTTGTCTACATGTAATATCGATATATTGTATTGAATTCGTGCAGCACATCATATGATGAATTAATAAAATATGTATTATTATTGTTCGGAGTGCCAATAGATGTGACTTATATATACTATATCAATTTTCAATTATGAAAATTTAAATAAGTCATATTATTGTTGATTTAAAAAGAATACAGTTGTTGTGGTAACTTGTAAAAACTAAATTACTGATTATTTATTTACTAGCTGCCTAACCCGACTTCTCACGAGCGTACTAATAAAGCAAAATGAGACAAAATCGTTGTATGTATTGTATTTATCCGATACGAAATATATATAAAAGTTGTTGAGGTATGTATCCTTGGTACACATATATGTTTCAACAACTCATATATGTATGAATAGTTAGGTCAGCTTAAGTTAGCTCGGATAGGTCGCAAATTGCATGTATCAGGCAACAGCCCAAGCTTAGGTGTGCCGTGCACCCTTGAGCTAATTGTCAAATAAAATCAGCTGAGTGCCTTAAGCGCTCGCCTTAGTAGTCCGGTGAAGCTGTTAAGACCTTGCTAGGTCAATAGCGTAGTCGGATCGAGAAAAAAAGACACTGTACACTATGACCAAAAAATTAAATACAATTGCAACTCAACAAATGAACGTCGATCTGTCAGTTCTGTCAATATTTTTGAAGATATAGACGAATTCTGACCGCCCGCTAACATTCGTCAGCAAAAGTAAGCAACGCTTGTATGAAGCATGAAGGTGGACGAGTATAGAAGTCAAGGAAGACGATTTGGATGAATTGTGTAAAAGATATCACGTGTGTAGAACGTGAGAGTACTAAGATGACATTTGACAGGGGAGAGTGGAAAAGCAAAACTTGTTGTGCCGACCCTACTTAAGCGGGACAAGGGTAATAAGAAGTATTATTTCTGTACGATATTAATAACCTTGGCAATAAAAAAACCTTGACAAATTATATACCAAAACTTTCCGCATTAACCACTTTATCTAATAGTGAAAACCACATGAAAATCAGTTCAGTAGTTTTTGAGTTTATCGCGAATAGACAGAGAGACAGACGTGGCAGAGGATTTTGTTTTATAATATTAAGTGTTATATTATACTTAAAGCGTGCTCTTGGAATATTGCATGTAAGGCAGCTTTATGGCATTCTTCCCGCCGCGTCACAGACCTTGCACTGCGACCTTCAGTCGTTAACAAGCGTACACGCTAATCACATATATTTCTTATCATTAGAACGTGTTATTAAATACAATTATAAATTACTAATCTAGATCTTGAAATATAGAAGATAACGAAGATACAGTTTAGCATTTCTTTCATAAAAAATATTCAGGTTAGTATTAGAACTCGCTTATCTTATTCTGATATATTATATCCATATCACATGTGGACTACTTACTCTAGTGTTAACAGTATGGTGTCCGTTATTTACGAAGTTGGCTTTTTTTAACTTCAAATCCTTAGTATATAGCCATAAAATAAGAAATACTAATATTATAAAGAGGTAAAGTTTTTTTTTTTTTCTTGTTTTATTGAAGCACGGCTAAATGACTGCACTGTACCTGATGATAAGCACAGTATAATCCAAAGGTAATGGCGACCACCGAGTGATACACTATCCATCGCCGGTCGCCGCTGTCATGCCGGCTTGCGAAAAACTGGATATGCACAGGCTGATCCCGAAACGCAACCCGCAGAAGCGAATCACTATGACGGGCTTTTTCATGCACAGGCTGATCTCGAAACGCGACCCGCAGAAGCGAATCACTATGACGGGCTTTTTCGCCATATACATGGTGGTTGCGACCCAGTCAGGCTGTAAAACTCTACCACCCCGCTTTCGCCATTGCCTCGTTCGTTATTCAGCAGGGTGCACCACGTGCAGGTGAGGTTGGCTTGGATGTCTCAAGTCTTAGATGTTATTCGACACCCCTTACACCCCTTTGTGAGTTTGTAGGGGGTATTCTCAGGAACTACTGGTCAGATTTGAAAAATTATTTCAGTGTTAAAGAGTTCATTTATCGAGGAAGGCTATTGGCTGTATATCATCAAACTAAGACTGATAAGAGCGTGGCACCGACGAATGTTTCAAAATTGTTTTTTTTCCTTTTGAGAGCTTCCGCTGCGTGTTAGTGTTAGCCCAAAGGAACTATCCCACGGGGACGAAATCGGGGGCTGATGCTAGTAAGAAATAAAAATACATTTTAACAGTGTCTAAATGACGATACTTTTCCCGTTCGTTTAACATGGGGTATTGTCACTTTTTAGAAATTAATTTTTATCTTGCTTATTTTATTGAATAACTTACGAAATATTATTAATGCTCCATGTGCTATGATCCCTTGGGATGGAGATATTTTGATATGTGAACAAAAATTTTATTTGTATATTTTGATAAGGTCAAAATTTATTAGAAAAAAAAACGATAAATAACGGACACCCTAATCAACAGTTTCTTGTTTGACATTATAAACGCAATAATTTGTAATTGTCATTTTTTATTTTAAATTATGTAATGATAATATATTATGTATTGTAATTGGTTCTTTTAGATAAATATAACCGCTACATTTATAGATAACATTTTAAGAGTCAAAGGCGACGTAGTTCATATAATTCTCACATATATTTCGTTTTTTTTTAATAACCGGTTCGTATTGACTTCCATATCATAATTACATAGTATAAAACAGAGTTCTCTACCGCGCGTCTTTCTGTCTGTTCGCGATAAACTCAAAAACTCCTGAACGGATTTTCATGCGGTTTTCACCATTAGATTAAGTGATTAATGCGGAAAGTTTTGGTATATAATCTATCAAGGATTTTAGATTTTGATGGACTTAGATTCAGGATTTTAGAATCAGGGCGGGTTACGTCTGCCAGGCCCGCTAGTCATTACATAGTATAAAATAGAGTCCCCTACCGCGTCTGTCTGTCTGTCTGTTCGCGATAAACTCAAAAACTACTGAACGGATTTTCACCAGTGGATAAAGTGATTCATGTGGAACGTTTTGGTGTATAATTTGTCAAGGATTTATTTTTAATCAGGGTGGGACAACGTCTGCCGTGCCTGCTAGTTATATGTATATTTTACACACAAGGGATATGTCACTGTAATAGAAGTAGGTGGATATATACATATTATTACGACCTATATACCTCGGGACCAGTATTTTTTCTGGCTTAAAGGTATCTTATGTCCGTTTTAATGGCCCTGGTGACGTGTGTGCAAAATTTAATGACGATCGGGTTGAGTAGTTACGGCGTAAAAGCTTAACAGAATAAAAACTGGCAATCACATTTATAATATTAAACTTTTAAGATTTATGATATGACTTTGAAAAACTGAATTTAGTAAAAGATCGGCATAATCTAAATACTAGAAACTGTAATAAACTGGTGGTCCCATGTTTCAGACTTAGCAAAACCAGTAATAGTTTTTTAGGTAATAGTGTTAGGTTCTACAATAAAGTCCCAAAGCATGTTACCGATTTGCCGGACTGTAAATTTAAGCGCCATGTCAAACGGGTTTTAGTTTCAAAAGGATATTATAGAGTGGATCAATATGTGAACGATAGTGATGTCTGAAATTGACTCCTCTCTGTGCATTCACTGAAAGCATTGTATGATGTATTGGAAATATGTTGAAAAAATATATCCGATCGAATTTATCGCCGGTTTTTCTCGATGACTGTGTTGTTTTCCGAACCGGTGGGGTAGTCTTTGACGTTCATAAGTGTCTTATTAGGGCCTAAACTGAATAAAGTATTTTTGATTTGATTTGATATCATGTTAAATATTGTAATATCTTGAAATCTATATAAATAAAAAATTATTGCCAAATGTATGTAAGCGTATTACTTAACAACGTTTGCACCTATCTGAGTAATTCTCTTTTAGATTGTGTTATTATTTGTTAGGGCAATAGTTATATGAAAGAGAATGTTTCAAAAATCGTACGGAAAAGTCGAAATATCGAGTAAAAAATCTCCATATAGAAATACAGTAGACAAAGTAGAGTAAACAAATTGACCTTCAGTTGCCGTTTTATTACATTGCTGTAAAGAGAACAAAAGTGTAATAAAATACATTGTGAGCGCCGGAGGCCCAACTCCTTTCCCCTTCCTGCTATCCCTTCCCCCTTCCCTTCCATCCTCCCCAACACAGGCTGGCAACGTACTTGCGACTCCCCTGGTGTTGCAAGTGTCTATGGACGGTGGTGATCACTGAACATCAGGTGACCCACCTGTCCGTTTGCCACTGACATAAATAAAAAACACATATCAACCATTTTTAGACATGTCTGTTTGTTGAACACGCATCACTGCTAAAATACTGCGGTCACGATAAAACCTCACCAAGAAAATCATAAAGCATATTGTCGAGTAACGTTTAGTTTTAGTTAAATTACAATAGGTTCGGTCTATCAAAAGTTATTGTAATTTTAATGACGTCGTGACTTAAGTACGAGAGAAAAGTAGCTAAGTAACTAGACTTCGTACATTGAGGGGACTTTATTAGTCACCGTCTTGTACCTAAGAAGGTTCCACGCGGACGAAGTCACCAGCACAGCTAGTATACAATAAATTAAATAAACTTTAACACAGGAAACACGGATCTGTTCACGCGGTGTCTTATAAGAAAGATAACGTACTCTAAAACAGAAGTTCCTGATAATCTTTATCAATATGTATTTTTATCTCCAGTGATTTATCACTTCCGACAATTCAGAGTTAAATGATACGTGCATGTCGATAGATAAGGATTTCGTTATAATGTTACGAATATGGGATGTCTCATGCGATGTTACAAGAATTTTGTTTTCCTTCAAAATTTTGTTTGGGAATTTTTTGGAACGTATCAACAAACTTATAGAATTTGTTCTAGGCCTTTGGAATTTCCACAATTCCATTCGTATCTGGTTTAAAGCTATCTTACGCTATTGTGTTGCGGTGAAAGGTGCGGTTGGAAAAAGTGGCTGACACACGTTCACATATAGTCACTACGCGAAGGTCCTTTTCCTGTTTGCATTCCGTGGATATATCGGCCTTTTTAGTGATGGTTACTGACTAAGAAGTTTTATCTATCACTTGAAAGGTTTGCATTTTGGTTTGTTTCCCTTTTATCAATGACATTTTTTATACTAAATATTTTTAGTATTGGATCACAATATCATATGATGTTAATGTGTATGGAGTCTAAACAAGCTAAACCTAAAGGGTCTCAAGTGTCGGCTGTCAGAACACACCAACAGGTGCCTATCGACAGATTTTCAAACTTGAGGCTACTAATGAGTCATGTGGACTTAGAGAAAGCCACCTACCACCATGCTCTGCTTTTCCTTCACCGAAATCTCCGACTTACAGTTCGCCTCAAACGTTTAGAACACCCTAAATAAAAATGTGCAGAACACAAATTTAAGTATAAATAAATATTATAATTATAACATAGAGAAAACTTAAAAAAAAAGTCAACTATAGATCCCCTTAATAATGTTTTAACTTTCTTTTTTTTTATTGTAGCACGGCAAAATGCCTGATGGTAAGCACAGTACAATCCAAAAACAACGGCGACCACCGAGTGACACACAATTCATCGCCGGTCGCCGCTGTCATGCCGGCCTGCGAAAAAGCTGGATATGCACAGGCTGATCCCGAAACGCGACCCGCAAAAGCGAATCACTATGACGGGCATTTTCGCCATGTACATGGTGGTTGCGACCCAATCAGGCTGTAAAACCCTACCACCCCGCTTTCGCCGTTGCCCCGTTCATTATTCAGCCGGGTGCACCACGTGCAGGTGAGGTTGGCTTGGATGTCTCAAGTCTTAGATGTTATTTGACAGCCCTTGCACCCTTTGTTGTCTATTAAACTCTTGGTAATATCGTGCTCAAGTCCGAACTTACGACTAGTAGCGTAACTATACCACCTGAGGACCCTAGTAAATTCATTGGGGCCCCAGTAAAAATCTATAAAGTACTGAAGTAATTACTTCTAAACCTGCGGCCTCTCGGGACTGAGGATGGTGTCATTTTGCCACTTCTATATTCAGAACGGCCAAAAAGATTGGCGAGGACTGTAGTTGCTAAGATTCGAACCTACATCTATAGACGCAGTTTTAGAACAGGCTATCAAATGAGCCATCATCGTTTCAACGACCTAATAATATTCCTAACTAGATAAATTAGATGGTCGACACTAGAATCGTATGTGCAGCCTCTACAGTATATTTGTACACCTTCAATAAATCCTCGAAGTTGAGGCCGGATTATGAATTTTAGTTATTTTTTTCAATTTTGGCAATCATTCGTCTAGATTATTACTGCCATTGTCGAATAAGTAATAATAAGATGGTAGCCCTCTTTATAGAACTTTCCAGAGAGTTTTTATAGCATCTAAGAATTCATGCTCCGTGGTTATTGTTTTCAATCCACTTATGCACAGGAATCGAACTATATTACATAAAACACCACCAATATTACAAAGTATAGAGTTAAATAACACAAGATTATGAATAAAATATTTAATCCACTACATAACAAACTAAGAATCCGCCAAAATCTTGAATTATGATCTCATAGCAAACAAATTACCCAAGTACTAATACAGTGCTGAAGATTTACATCGGTTCTACAAATGGTAACGTTCCTGATTATTTATGTAAAAAGTAAATACAGTTATTTATGTTTGTAGGTGTCGGTACAAAGTTTGTGTTTGTAGATTATATCATATCATTTTTGTGAATGCTATTTAATTTTTATATCAAAAGCAGGCAAACGAACTGGTGGGGCCCCTGATGTTATGTGATCACCATCGTCCATAGACACTAGCAAAACCAGGGGAGTCGCAAGTATGCAGCCTGTGTATGGGGGAGGGGTAGGGAAAGGAGAAGGGGGAAGGGAAGGAGGTGGTCCTCCGGCGCTCTCACTGACCGAGCGAAACGCAACAATGCAAGCACTGTTACTTCACGTCGGTGTTCTGTGAGAGGGTGGTACAACCCCGGGTGAGCCGACCAATTCATACTAAAACTAGTAATGGTAGCGTGACTCTACCACCTTCAAAACACCTAATTCTTGCTTAACACTTGCACGTCTTATTATGGTTGTATCTTGTTACGTTAATATTGCGGATTGTATTTCAACGGAGACTTTAGTATTAATTACAATTTGAAAATATCAATAGTTAACAGGCCTTTTTCTAGACTTAGGTATTTGTCATCTTTCAGATAAGTAGTTTACCTATTTTTCCAAGTCCTAGACGAACTCTAAGAAAAGTTAATGGTCATATTTTTTTTTATACTATCGGCGGCAAACGAACATGCGGGTCACCTGATGGTAAGTGATCACCGCCGTCCATGGACACCTGCGACACGAGAAGAATCACAGATGCGTTGCCGGCCTTTGAGAAAGGAATAGTCTCGCTTCTTGAAAAAAGGCAGATTGTAATGGTCTGGAAAGTTCAAGTTTGGAAGTTCATTCCAAAGAACTGTCGTACGCGGAAAAAACGAACGTGAGAAGCGCACAGTGCACGACTTTCAACCATCGAGATGACACTGATGGAATTTCAATCCGTGACGAGTCGGTCTGTAACGGAACTCAGCAGCAGGTCAGTCCTCAGTCCAGACAGATCTTCAGAGCATTCTCCGTGGTAGATCTTGCAGAGGACGCAAAGCGACGCAACGTCCCTATGAAGCACCTATTTATTGGCGTAATCGTGAAAAATGTAAGAAACAAACATAGAGATGATATTCGAATGTGTGTGTGGATGATTCTTTCGAAGGGTTTCTAACAAGTGATTATTATTTAAACATCATCTAAACTCGAAAACTTCTATATCGTTCAACAAAAATGTATTGTAACCCAAAAATAAACCTAAACATTAACACGTGTGCTGACATTTTTTCCCTTAGATAAAAAGTTTTTTAAACCCCGCAGGAACTATCGGGTTCCACCGTTTAATCTGATAGTTTATTTTTCGAATTCATCCTCTTCGAAGTAATCAGATCTTTATGGCGATCGTTATTAAGTTCAGAGTCCTTGAAACTGCACGTTGCATTTTACTTTGTAACCAAATTTGACGTTTTATTCGATAGCGGTGTAGGATTACTGAAGGCATCGTAAAGTATCTTTTATTATTTTGTTAGTAAGCGACGCTGTTTATTTAAAGACGATTTGAAAGAAATTGTCAATATATAAATTGAGATTTCTTTATCTTTTCTGTGACGAGATTTATGTAATACTAGCAGTGCCAGCGACTTCGTTCGCGTGAAACGTTATGTAAAAAACCACAATTAAGAAAAGCACCGGAATGTATTAAGTCCGTTTAGTTCTCTACTTTTCACTCGTACTTAAGTCGCGTCCTCATTAAAAGTACAATAACTTTTGATAGAGCTAACCAATTTTAATGAAACAAAGACTAAATATTACTCGAAGATACGCTTTCTCCAGGTGGTAGAGCCACGCTGAAGCTATTACTGGTTTTAGCATGAATGGGTCGGCTCGTCCGGGGTACTACCACCCTCTCACAGAAAACCGACGTGAAGTAACTGTGATTGCATTGTTGCGTTTCGTTCGGTTAATCAGAGGGCCCGAGACCCACCTCCCCTCCCCTTCCACTTTCCCCTTTCCCTTCCCTTTCCCTTCCCTTTCTCCCCCCCACCCAATACAGGCTGGCAACGCACTTGCGACTCCCCTGGTGTTGCAAGTGTCTATGGACGGTGTTGATCACTGAACATCAGGTGACCCACCTGTTCGTTTGCCTCCTATAATATAAAAAAATAAAAATTATGATTTTCTTGAAAAGGTTTTATTGTGAACCTAGTACTTTAGCAGTGATGCGTGTTCATACAAACAGACAGACATTTCTAAAAATGATTGAAATACAGGCTTCACAAAATATCTCAATGTATCAGTATCAATTCTTTTACAGATAGTAAATTAATATTCCTCTATATTTTGCTTTATTAAATTCAAATCTGCTTTATGAATAATACATCGGCGATGAGTTATAATGTAAATTGTTCTTTACGATCAAGGCCATGAACGTTATGAGTTCCCTCGCCCGTTTCGTTTCCAAGAACGTCGTTATCTGTAATCCAAATAAAATAAACCCTTGACATTGACAGCACATGCTTCGGGTTCATAAAGTAAGCTGAACCTTAAGATACAACATATGCCGCTTACTCGAACCATATCGGCATTCGATTTGTGCTTATTACAAAGTTATTATAAACTCTTGCATACGTATTATGTAAATAAATTAGCATCTGCAATTGCACATTTTGCGTTTATAAGATAAACATTGTAGAAGAAAACATGCTGACAGTCCGTCGGTTAGCTCTTTTACTATATAACTAGTTGTCGGACGGCGGACGTTGTCTTGCCTTGGTAATAATAAACCATTCTAGAATTCTAGAATTGTCAAGTCGTTTAGGAAGAGTTCAGTCACATACACACGGACATAAGAATTATATATATAAAGATAAACTTAATTCGTTTTTAATGGCTGCACAAACACACGAAATAAATGGATATTTTGAAGATCCTATCCTACCTATCAATTTTATCTTCAACAGGTAATTGAAATAACGAAATTACGTGTAACACGATTTAAAAAAAATAACAAATAATTCCATAGTAACCTCAGACGTGTCGTGTAATTTAAGTTCTACAAATGAATCCGTAGTGATTAAAATGTCCATTAGAAACACCATAACATCAGTTCAACGACAAAATTTCCAATCACAACGAAACCAACTGTCGTAACGATAAATGGGAATCATAACGTATCTCTATTTTGATATGTAAATCTTATAAACCCGTTGCACCATTACCTCGTACGTTTATAACCAGTATTTGTAACTTAAGTTTGTAAATATGTAAGTTTGTTAGTTATAAGGAAACTCAGCATGTATTATGTGCCTACTATGTAGTGTTTTGTCTTCGGTTAATTGTTCTTTATCATCTTTAAAAGCATTAGCGAGAGCCTAAGTTTCTGCATATATGTAACAATTTAAGCCTGTGATTATAAGTCAAACAATTAAACATAAAATTAGTTCAGAAAAATAGACGACTTCTTTTAGAAAATACATAATCATCTTCAATGTTATGTAATTTTTAAATGTATGAAATCGATAAAATGACAAGATAATTTCATAGGAATACATATTAATCGTATGATATCAAAAATTTATCAATAGCTTGCAAATCAAAACGTTCCTCGAAACGCGACATATTGATAACGCCTATGAATTGACTGTCTCGTCATAGGTAAATTTTTCGTACTTCCTTATCATTTTCCTACATTAATCTTTGGGAATAAATTATGATACATTTCGTACTATCGTAGATATTTACTCGGTCCAATATCAGTACCCTGTGGGACACCGAATCAAAACGTCGCCCTATTTATTCAGTAGTGTCGGATCGTAAATTTAGCCTGTACACTTGTGTTCTCGTATAAATTGATGCAGATTAATAAAGTGGTCGATAAGTGACGTCTGCCCTCGTAGTTGTTATCAAATATCGTTTCGTTTGCAAGTCGCATGAGCAGTTATTCCGCGACTGTCTTTACGATCGATCGCGTTTGCATCATCGTCTGATTGTGTTATTTAAAAGTTTAACGTATTTAATATCTACTACACCATTGACGCCTAATTAATCATTAATAAAAACTAGTTCACTGTATATTATTACATTTTTTATATGAATTCCAAAAGTGAATTATGGATATGTGAATAAAATTTGTAGGCTGTTCGTAAAATAAGTGTTTCTTAAAATAAATCTGACTAATGCAGAGATGACGGCGGTTAAACCTCATGGAATGTTTAATGACTGCCGTACTGATGGGAAACTGTAAGTATTTCTTGATGAAAAACACATTTTTTTATACAAATGTATGTTACAATTATACTTAAACTTGTTGGTACGTGTTCAACGTTAGTCATAACAACAACGATTCCGTCTGTATCAGCTTTTTCTTGATTTATTGCAATTCTATATAAGACGTTAATAATGGAAGTACATGCGTCATGTTGAATTATGAAATCGTTAGTGTCACAACTTTCTACGATCCGTTCCTTTAGCATCATCAAAACGTAATAAAACCGTGCACATGTCACACTCCTTGTAAACGATACTGTCTATCAACGCTACACTGTTTTGTTTTGTTTATCTTACGCTTTTACATTTCCAATTAAAATTTTAATGAAGTTTCGATCTTATTGCGTTTATCTTTATTCGAATGATACATTTGAAAAGTACTTGAGCGAGCAAATTAAGTGAAACCAGGTCACGTTTCGTTCTGTAGAAAAGATTGGTGTTTGTCTTTTACTAAATGTTTTGTTTCGTCATTTCGTTGTTTTAAATGCCTCTTGTAAATATCATCATATTCTTTGGTTATTACTGTGTATTTATATACATCGTCCAGTGGTCGAACTTAAACTACATAGAAATAAAGTTATTGCAATTATTTTATTAATAACACAAAAGCTCGCTAATAGCTACAAAACAAAAAAAAAGAAGGAAAAAATCGGCAGAGTAACAAAGAAGAAAGATGTTCTTAGCCGTTTCCTCACCGCCTATTTATATCTAGATAATGCATACAATCAAGATAAATTTTCTTTGATTTTAACATTACGTGACATTTCACCAATAAATGTAATAACTTGACAATAAATACATGTGATAGATATAATTGAGATATTTTATGTGTGGTAAAGGTTGAAGAGTTTGTTGATAAATGGGTAATTTCAATTTTATTACTGGCATTTTAAGAACAATCTTCTGCGGAAGTAAGATACAATGTTTTAGTCTAAATAGTATAGCATTACTTACAACGACTTCTTCAAAATCATATACCCAACCAGTTGTACGGAAACTGTTAGTAGGATCCAAGAAAGCAACTAACTATTATGGAAGTGGATATTCCTCCATTATAATTAGGATATTGTTCGAATGTTTATCTTTGTTGTCAATAGATGGCGCCAGGGTAAATCGCATATTAGTCTGATAAACGTGAATGAGCCTAGGAATATTACGAGTGTAATTTGACATAATCCACAATACTGTAGGACCTTTCACCAATTTTGTGTATACGCAGGTCATATCAGTTGTTATGACCGGCGTTAGAAAATTAATTCTAAGGGTTAATATACAAGCTTTTCCCTGTAACTTGAAGGCTAAGCAATGAATTTGACTTAAAAATAATTAAGGTCTGTCATTTTGAAGTTATACTTCTTTTGGCGCGTTAGGGAAAAATGATGAGAGTAAATTTTTACGAAGCGCGCGCACACCGTCACGCAAAACCGACACTCTAAAGTTATTACGATGAGCGCGCACACCGTAACGAAAAACCGACACCCTAAAGTTAGCTATAGTCAACATTTTGTTTCTTTGTATTAAAATATTTAATGTAATAAATACCTTTTTTCTATTGTTAGTGTCGTTTTTTTTCTTGTTACGCCAAAGAAGCGCGTGCACATAAGTATACACACACTTTTCTTTATTACTATTGTGGTGGGAAAAGTATAGAGCTATAAACTTTTTAGAACTTTATATCACTTTTTCGGAGTTTGAAATGGATGATACATTGTGGGCTGGTGTGGTGATTGTGCTCATACGTTCATATGGGAAGAGGTTTATGTCCCTATAGTAGGTCTCTTACAGGCTTATACAATGATGATGATTACTAAAACTTAGAAAACAGAACAAGAACTTTGTTATGGATTTATTGTATGAAACTAAGCAATTATATTTTAGCATCTTTTACTAAGAGATATACTATAGTAGTGGCAAACTATGATGGCCGTTTTGACACATTACAATAGTGACATCAAATGTTGATTTATTTTCGAAAAATATTATAAAACGCTGCTTGGTTTGCATTAAGGATTGATGTGAGTTTGCTGGATGCGGTAGTTGTGCTATATTATATATATATTAGTACCTGGGTGACCGAACCTAGCTCGGTTCTTTAAAAAACATTTTTAAATTAAAATAAGCTGTTAGGTTTGCATCACAAAATAAGAATGTTATATCAAAATAAAAAATATTAAAAAAGATATCTCTTTTGGTCTCACTTGGATTCGAACTGGGTTTAGACGGATTTTCGATGCAGCCGATATCCATTTGAGCAATTTTTGTTTTAACAGCGGTGGCGAAATTTACCTTTATATTCTAGCTATACTTTTTCATTTCCTGAAATCTCAGATAAAAAAAGTTTTTTATGAATGAAATCTAGCTAGATCGATTTATCATCCCCAAAACCACCTACATACTAAGTTTCACGGAAATCGCTGCCGCCGTTTCCGAGAACCTGAATATATAAAAATATACAAGAATTGTTTGTTTAAAGGTATTAGATATGATTACATAAGACAAATATATACTAAATGATTTCGAATTAAAAATGAAAAATATAAATGCCGAATTGTCTTCTAAGAAGTACACTAATAATTATAATCCATTAAGTATTCTGACCTATGGCGTTTTTTTAGTAAAAACGTGATGAGATTTGTTCGAAGGACCGTATTGTATAATAAGATATAGTAGAAGTTAGATAAATAAATAATATATAGTTATACATATATATAATTTAAAAAAATGTACTAAAAGAATTCCTAGAATTATGCATTCGATAGTTTAAGATTGACTGCAAGTCACTATTGACAATAAAGAACATCAATTTGCGCCTTCAACGTAGTTATTAATTTATACGAGACTTCATCAGCGTACAAATGTCAAAACGGCCATCGCAGCACGCCGCTATTATATGATATATTTCTTTAGTATTATCTATACATTCATATTACTATTTAACGTATTAGGGCTCATTGTCGGGAATATTTTGTTGCTTCCCAGTGGTATAGGTATGTTTTTATAATGATATAGTTAGTAACATCCATGGTTTTACAAAGGGTCACAAATGCACAATGGACCATTGTTCCCGCTAGCTTTGTGTGTGCTGATGGTTACTGTCGCTTTCGTCTGTGTATTTGTTTAGATTTTAATAATTTTACAACTTGTTTGTTTTGGATTAAAACTACCTATTCTTATCTGCGACATAATATAAATATAGGGGATCAGTTGTGTTTTATTATAAAAAATAAAACGAAAACTTTCTTCTTAAGTGATTGAATTTTTGATTAGAAAAAATGAAGGAAGGGAAATTTAATTGTAATATATGTAATATACAAGAATAGATTTGTTATTTTGTTTCTATTGAATAAACTCCAAGAAAACAATTGATTTTAGAAATTCTTTCATCTATAGAAAATTATATAATCAGTGGACATGATACAGTACTACATTATAATTTGTATTTTTAAAACCTATAATAACACAAACGAAGCCAGGAACAAAAGCTGATAGTAACACATATTTATATACAACAAAGTAATATAACAAACGATTTTATCATTATTAATTGTCTAATGGTCGAAATTGGACCGTAGCTCATTAATTTTTTAAGTCTCAAAATTAAAAAAAAATTGATTTATGTTCTTGATAATAAATAATATAATAATTAGTAAAGCTTGTCAATATCTATAATAAACAAAGAAGGAAGTTTTTTTTATGTCATAGCAGGCCAAAGAATAAGTGTGTCACCTGATGTTAAGTGATCACCACCGTCCATAGACACTAACAACACCAGGGGAGTCGAAAGTGCATTGCCAGCCTGTGTTTGAGGGAAGGGGAGGGAGGAGAGGAGAGGGAAGAGGAGGGGGGAGGGCCTCCGGCGCTCTCACTAACCGAACGAGACGCAGCAATGTAAGCACTGTTACTTCACGTCGGTTTTCTATGAGAGGGTGGTACTACCCCGGGCGAGCCGACTCATTCATGCTGAAACCAGTAATAGCTTCAGCGTGGCTCTACCACCTACCAAAGTACATGTTCTTTCTCTTCTTAACTGTTTAGTATCGGTCTATTTATATACCTATAGATAGCTACTTCCTAGCGCTTCATAGTAAAATTGAAATTAAAACCTTCTCCGTGAAAAATTCTTAACTATTCCTAACTTAACGGTTCTTAATTTTATCGATAAAAAAAACTTTGTAAATTGACTTCTGTGTCATGGATCAACCTTTAACTTACTACTTCGACACTAATAAAGGTATAAATAATACCTCAGTCGGTGCTAGAATGCCTATAGTAAATCACTTTAGGTCCGATGTCACACGTAGGTATATAAGCTTCCGCTGCGAACGCATACCAGACAATTCAGTCCAATTTATACACGTCCAAGTCCGTAATATATAGATGATACAGTTCTACGACCTTTACAAGTACTGACCTAATAATAAAACCAATCCGTGTTAGAGTAAGCAGAGTTGTAAAAGAGAACTTGATTGTTATTGCATTTCTTTACTGTAATAATAACAATATTATAGATTTGCATGTAAGATAGCTTGTTTGTTACGCTTTCATGCTTAAACTTATCAACTGACTATATATGCATTGTGGAAGGGTTTTTTCTAAATCCACCTGGCTAGTAGATTAGTAGATACCACTCTCAAAAATGATTTTTTTGTCTTCTATTTAGAGTGTCTTTAGACCACATTGTCATTTGACAACAGATGAGATTATCAAACGCTAAAAATTCATAAAGTATTAAAAAGAAGTTGAATACACGTTGTCAAAGGCACAGAAAACAAGATATGATGATACTTGTACGAGACATCTATTTTAATTAAAGCACCGGAACATTTTAAATTGATATAGGAAATATATGATTATGATAGAGAAATGAGTGCGTTTGCCGGCGGTTGGTCTAAAAGCTCTCAGTACACTGCGTCAAATATAAAGAACTAACCTCTGCCCGCGACTTCGTTCGCGTGGAATAGTTACTTTGGGCTAACGGTAACACGCAGCGGAAGCTCTCAAAGAGAAAAAACTCCGATTTTGATACACTTTTCATTGGTGCTCCGCCCCCTATTGACCTTAACGTAATGATATATAGCCTATAACCTTTCTCGATAAATGAGCTATATAACACTCGAAGATTTTTTTTTAAATCGGACCATTAGTTCCTGAGATTACCCCCTACAATGTCACAAACTTTACCTCTTTATAATATTAGTATAGATTATACTATTATAATAAAACTGAGTCGACGCGGGAATGCAGCTGAAACACATAGGGCTGGCTCGTACAGTACCCTTCATCCATAAAAATACTGTTCCCAAGATCTACATTAACTCAAACGTAGCCGCGAGCAATAACTGTATTTATATCTATACATCTCTAAAATTGAATATCCTGATGGCTACATTTCAATTGGTATTATGGGTCCATCACATTTTGAATGTAGTAGGGAATTTAAATGATTGTTTAATTTTTATTCTGTTAAAAGTGTAATTTTTGTATTAGGTAACAGCCTCAGTATGATAATCTGTCGCCGAGCATCTTTGGATGTGTTTCATGGATTGAACTTGAGAGTCAGTCCCTATAGACTTAGAGTGCTTAGCTTACATCGTCATTTAGCATCAAGAGAGATTGTGGAAATAGTAAAACTTCTTCTCTTCTTTTTACCCTTGTCCCACATAAGTAGGGTCGGTACAACATGTTTGTCATGTTATAGTATATGATTATGATTAAGAGAAATTAATTATAATGGTGGTAGAGCCACGCTGAAACTATTACTGGTTTTAGCATAAATGGGTCGGCTCGTCCGGGGTAGTACCACCCTTTCATAGAAAATCGACGTGAAGTAACAGTGCTTGCATTGTTGCGCTCCCAGCCAGTGTGTTCTCTACCTCTTATGACATTGGGTCCTTTAAACGAGGTGTGAAAAGGCACATGTGCAGGTCGGCATGATAGCGATGATTTAACAGCGACAGGCGCCGTTATTTATGGACTGTACTGTACCTTCCATCAGGTACCGTCCAGTCACTTTTGCCGAAACAGTTTAAAAAAAAAACATTAGCTACTTATTATCTAGGTTTTCAGTTTAGAAGTTGCGCTCTGACGAAATATAATAAAGGCGACTAGGCACGAAGGTGACGCAGTTTTTGCTTGCTATTACTAACTTAGGCCATTTCAAACGCTTGGGAGCATTATTAGGTGATTTGCCACTAGTTTAGATAATTTTATCGGCTATGATAAGCACTCGGCGCCAGGAGGTGAAATTACTAGCATAGTTCGTTAAGGTTAGTTAATGGTTTATTTATCTACATCAGTATGTCCTAGTTACATAATATCATTTGTAGATAATATAAATGCTAAGCTGTGGTATTTTAACAACGTAATGTATGTATCAGCTCTTCTTATAAAGTAATTGAGTCCAACGTTGCATTTCGAAATGTGCTAAATTCAATTTTAAGCGTTTGTATAACATGTTTATATTTTTTTAATATTTTCAGTTTTTATACACCGAAAACGATATCCAAATTATGCCGTTAAGGTTTTTAGATTTTTTTTTACGTGTACAAAATTTGAAAATGTTGTAAAATAACGTAAAATATTAGGAACGGCTAAGATTGAATTTAGTTTATTTTGAAATGTAAGGACTCAATTACAGTATAAAAATGTTTCGTCAATATAGTGCATATACCCTTAAGTTCAGGTTTGTGCGTAATAATTATACTCAAGAGTTTTATACAAAATTATGTTTAAATATTATAAAAGGTATCTAAAATTGTTGTATCTATGTTAGTCCTGCGTGAACACATTTAGAGCGGTCAAATGGTTTGACCTACGAGTATGTGTTGACTGTATACCTATACATAAAAATATGTATTACTGGTCTCACAAAAATTAGGACTCGATCCCAATTTGTGCAGTAATTTATTTATACACTGCAATATGGCATGGTTCTTTGTAATCAAAAAGATTGGTCTTGTATAGGCGATTAATTTGTTAATCACGTTTGGTATTTGAAGAGTGTACCTATCTGGAGCATATATTTTCCTTGAATCGAAAATGCTTATTGTAGCATTAAAACTCACAAATACCTTCAAAGTACATACTGAATGCATTGCCACTGTAGCACCATCTAATAAATAACGTATTGTAGCTATTAAATGTAAAGGAAGGAATAACGTAGTAAAAACACCTAAGTTATGTATATGGACATCATGTTTACCTAAACTCAAATTGCCTATTATAGCATTCAAACCCACAAATACCTTCAAAGCCCGTACTGAAGGCACTACCACTGTAACAGCATCTATTAAATAATATATTGTAGCTAGTAAATATAATAGAAGGGATACTGTAATAAAAACACCATAAGTATAAGTAATTATATAATGCAACGCATGCAGAATAAATTCAGTATATCTAATTAAGAGATTAGGTCTACCAGAAACCAGTCAAAGATGATACCAAGGATAGGCAGATAAGCAGATTTGGAGCAGCACCATCTGTCGACTTTCATATGGATTTCGTATCTTATTACAGCTGTAGTTTATAATAACACTAAGAGCCAATGATCCGTTTCTATCGCACGTTCAACCTTGAGCTAAACGCAAACTGGTTTTGTTTTGATAACTGTATAGTAACTGAAACCTTGGCACACTTGCTGAATCGTGAATTTAAACTAGTTTTCACTTTTTATTGTATAATATTTATTACTATCTGTTGCACCGTTATCGGTTAGATTGCGATGAGATATATATTTCTTACTATCTATAATTTTTTTTATCGTTTTATGTAGTTATTAGTAATCAAAACTCGGTTCAAAGTTAGTTTCCCATTGTATTTTATTTTATATTATAGGTGGCAAACGAACAGTCTGATGGTAAGTGATCACCGTCCTCCATAGACACTACCAACACCGGGGGAGTCGCAAGTGCGTTACCAGCCTGTGTTTGGGGAGGGGGGGAGGACAGCGAGAGAGGAGGTGGGCCTCCGGTGCTCTCACTGACCGAATGAAACACAACAATTCAAGCACTGATACTTCACGTCGGTTTTCTGTGACAGGGTGGCATTACTCTGGGTGAGCCGGTCCATTCATGCTGAAACCAGTAATAGCTTCAGCGTGGCTCTACCATTCACAAACTTACCTACCTTATCACCACCACCTACTTTAATTGTTTATATTTATATTATTTCAGGCTATATTATTTCAGGCTATATTAATTTCAGTTAGCTCATAAAGAACTA
>MU159868.1:29408-62185 GCA_015888305.1 Antheraea pernyi | reverse complement strand
TTAGATTGCGATGAGATATATATTTCTTACTATCAATAATTTTTTTTAATCGTTTTATGTAGTTATTAGTAATCAAAACTCGGTTCAAAGTTAGTTTCCCATTGTATTTTATTTTATATTATAGGTGGCAAACGAACAGTCTGATGGTAAGTGATCACCGTCCTCCATAGACACTACCAACACCGGGGGAGTCGCAAGTGCGTTACCAGCCTGTGTTTGGGGAGGGGGCAGGACAGCGAGAGAGGAGGTGGGCCTCCGGTGCTCTCACTGACCGAATGAAACACAACAATTCAAGCACTGATACTTCACGTCGGTTTTCTGTGACATGGTGGCATTACTCTGTGCGAGCCGGTCCATTCATGCTGAAACCAGTAATAGCTTCAGCGTGGCTCTACCGCCTACAAACTTATCTACCTTACCGCCACCACCTACCTTAGTTGTTTTTATTTATATTACATCAGGTTATATTAATTTCAGTTAGCTCATAAAGAACTAATTATCAAGGATTCACTCTACGGCTTCTTTCTTTACATGAGTGGCAGTATTCTTTTTTATACGTCAAGAGATTATGATTAAAATAAAATAATTTATAACTACGACACTTCCGAACGATTTGGACAAAGTAATTAAAAGAACATCGTATTTGTGTTCGACAAGATCGCTAATAGAAGATAATAAGAATATATGTAATAAATATTTACTTTAATCATAATTCTTAACGTAAAAAAGAATACTTACATTCAAGTAAAGTAAAAAGCCGTAATAGGAGAAGGAATAACTACTGGTGGGGCAGGCGTGTAAATAGCCGTGCTCACCGTGCGGTATGATAACTTATTATGTCTGAACACTGGGATGCGTGTCAGACTAACTTAGTCTATACTCTGAGTATTGAGAGTATGTGATCGATACTGGGAGGTATATACAGCACTTTCGCTTACCTAAATTGCTGGATGCGGCTGCCTGGTCCTCGCACGTCTTCTAATCACAAGTTGTCACAGGGGTGTTGGTGGCCACCATATCGTTCACACACGAAACACTACACTCGATGTATATAATGCGGTGAAAGAAGCGGATTACACTTAATATTAAAGCGGGTTATACGAAGTATACAGTGGTGTAACAGTAATTGTGCGTAATGAATGCGCACGCGGTGGCAAGCGGGTCGTGTATTTTCAATAATCGTGATTTATTAGAAGCGTGTATACTTTCATAACCAGTCAGTGAAAATTTTTTATTTTGATATTACATACAGACACATCATTTTTATTATATGTGATAGAAGATAAAGATAATTAGAATAATGACTTAATAAGCGCTTGAATGAAGCACATAAGGACAGAAGACACACATGTAGAAACTAATGATAATTGGTAATGATTTAGGCAAACTAAATAGAAAAATAATTATTCCAGTAAAAATTAGTAGAACTCAGGATGTAGTAGATGCATGAAGATATTAATTATCCTGGAAGTGACAGGTTTGTAAAGGATAGAGGTATTTAATGGTCACTAAATAAAAAAATAAGTTCAGAATACGGGTGTGTTTTCTCAGCATGACAGACACTTGTATGTCGAAGTGTCGAACGTGATTATTAGTTCCGAGACAAGGTGTGTTGTACAGTTATGTATGTATATATTTATTACTAGCCGTGCCCGTGACTCCGTCTGCGTGGAACATAATTAAAAAAAAAACAAGGACTAATAAAATAATCTGAACGTATTCGGTGTTATTACAAAAAAGTTAAATACGTATTGAACACTGGCTTTAAAAAGCTCTTCAAAGGCTCAACAACAACGCTAGACGGCATCGGCCTGCGACCGATGCCAGCAGAGAGGCCGAAGACGTTACGAAAACTGAAATCGGTATACGACGCGTCACCAACAGAACCGCCTATCATCACAACTACTTTGACCAGCAATGGGCAACCACACGAGAGGAATGTCAATGGAGTTGAAGATGAAGTCAGGAGGCGCAGTAACACGACCAGTTCGAACCAAAGCGGGGAGAAGTCGCTTTCAATACTCAGCCCGTTTGATGAGCAGGTGAGTAATATTACAATTACCAACCCTCTCACAGAAAATCGACGTGAAGTAACAGTGCTTGCATTGTTGCGTTTCGTTCGTTCAGTGAGAGCGCCGGAGGACCACCTCCCCTCCCTTTTGCCCTCCCATCTCCATGCCCTTCCCCCTTCCTCGAAACACAGGCTGGCAACGCACTGGCGTCTCCCCCGGTATTGATAGTGTCTATGGATGGCGGTGATCACTTACCGTCAGGTGACCCGTCTGTTCGTTTGCCCCCTATAATATTAAAAAAAATCTTAATTACATCATATCTGATGCTAAATATTGATGTCCTGAATTTACCTTATATATTTGTACTCTAGAACTTAGGAATGAAAAAATACTTGGAATAGGTAGCAGGTTCTTATCAATTCAATGTACGAAGACATGCCGAGTTATGGTATAGGTGACAATGTTGAGACAGATGTTTGGTGTAAATACAATGCATAAGAATAAAAGAAAGTGCGTGCGTACAATGTACACATGTCAGAAGTGAAACTTCTTTGGCGAACTAATTTATAAGTTTTGTTTATATTTATACAAATCTAAAATTTTAGAAAAATAGAAAAAATAATAATAAAAAAAATAGATGAAAAATCTACGTTTAATGCAAATGACGTCACTTCCGTTGCATACCTGCGTGACGTTACATCTGTAAAAATTTTACCCTCATGCGCCTAAAGAAGTTTCACTTCAATAATATGACAGTATCACCGATGTCAGAGAAGATTACTATGGTCTCGATATGTCTAGAGCAAGGAAAGTCATGTAACTAAAATCATTTCAGTATAAAGTGGATGCACGAGTAGAGATAATGAAATAAGGTATGAGTGGATTACATGAAGAGTGACAGCTGATAGAAAGTAACGGAACTTAAAAGTAAGTTCATAGAGGAAGTAGAAGTGGGTAGAAACACGTTGTGATATTCCGAATTATTTATGATAAAGATAATCGGAATAGTGCTTAATTGACTTAATAAACGCTGGAATAATGCACATAAGGACAGCCCTAATATTTGTACATGTAGAAACTAATGATAATTGGTAATAATTTATGCAAAATAAATAGAAAAATAATTATTCCAGTAAAAATTAGTAGAACTCAGGATGTAGTAGATAGATGTATGAGGATATTAATTAACCTGAAAGTGACAGGTTTGTAAAGGATAGAAGTATTTAATGGTCACTAAATAATACATTAAGTTCAGATTTCGGGTTTGTTTTCTCCGCATGACAGACGCTTGTATGTCGAAGTGTCGAACGTGATTATTAGTTCCGAGACAAGGTGTGTTGTACAGTTATGTATGTATATATTTATTACTAGCCGTGCCCGTGACTCCGTCTGCGTGGAACATAATTAAAAAAAAAACAAGGACTAATAAAATAATCTGAACGTATTCGGTGTTATTACAAAAAAGTTAAATACGTATTGAACACTGGCTTTAAAAAGGTGTCATATTAAATGCACCGCTTTCGCTGAATGTTCGCCATCTTGCTCTTTTGTCTCGCTTTGGTTACGTTACGTTAGACTTGCGAAAAAGGATAACGCGAACTTGCCTCGGGCGAGCGCGGTGCATTTATTAGGAAAAAATTTTAAAACAAGTATTATATACGTATTTAACTTTTTTGTAATAATACGAATTAAGTCAATTTATCTACTTTTCTCTCGTACTTAAGCATATCCGCATCGTCATTAAAAGTACAATAACTTTTGATAGACCGAACTGATTTTAATGAAGTAAAGACTAAATGGTACTCGAAGATATGCTTTAAGATTTTCTTGAAGAGGTTTTATCATGAACAGGATATTTTAGCAGTGATGCGTGTTCATACAAACAGACATTTCTAAAATTGATTTAAATTGTTTTTATTACTTATTTCTAGACACATTTTTTTTTATTCTAAAAAGTACACACACGTTAGATTTACATTCTTATTGTATGTGTTTTGTTTGTCATTGTCTTTTTTTATATCATAGGAGGCAAACGAACAGGTGGGTCACCTGATGATAAGTGATCACCACCGTCCATCAGGTTTCAGAAGAGTTATCTCCAGAGGACACTATGTTGTGGAATTATAACTCCTTTCTGAAGTTTTCCCGTTCGTCTATCACTGTAGTATGAAGTCCTTAGAGAAAACAATACATAGGTTGTTAAAAGGTCTCCAATAAATGTTCAAAATTTTATTTGTTTATTTTGTAAAATTAAACTGGGAAAATAATATTTGTCATTAGATATTTCCAAATAAATATGATCTACGAGAAGATTTTAAGTAGAAAAAAGGCCGTTTTTCCTTATCGCGTGTTTTCTTTCAATTGAAGCTTTAAAAAGCTGAGCAAATAAAAAAAAAGCATTTTTTGGGCTTTGTGATATTACATGTGATGTTTCTGTGGTCGCGAGCTTCCATAAACTGCGGTGACCGCTTCCCGTTAGGTTGATCGTACGCTTGTTTACCACGGTCGTGTTATAAGATGAAAATATCGATACAAACTCTTAAAACAAATTAAAAAAAAAATCTTGTTACGAGCGTTATATAATCTGCAGTTTTAAGTTATATGGATGAAACCCAAGCTTAAGTCTAGAGAATGGCATAAAGTGGTTTGGAAGGCTGATTGATTCAATTATTGGTCAATTTAATTCATGACAATGTGTTCTGCCATATTTTAATTCGTTTCTAATGGGTTTACCTGGTATTGTTTCAACGTTTCTTTTCGATAACAGGTTCTTTTATTGATAGTAAATAATATATATACTATATTTTGTCGTACGCGTTGTAGTAAATTGTCGAATTAATTAAATTGCTATAAGTTTTAAATTGGCTCTAAAAAGAATAGCAATTACGTCTCGTGACGAATGAACGTATTATCTTCGGGTAGGCGCTATATACACTGTATATTAAAATGAGATTTAACGTTATAAATTATGTACTACATATTTGCAAGTTTAATGGTATTTGTCGTTCCCATTAGTATTCCGAAATATGATATTGGGTATATTAAAATACAATATATTTAACGCTATACAATTTCGTTAATTTCTATTTTGCTTAAATATAGTTTCGTTCATTTAATACTTTTAGGTATGATCTTCGACTATAATATAATTGTGCGTATTTAATATGATTTATTAGAGTGAATGTTAGTTTGCACTTCCGCCTGTAATTAATTGGCCGCTACTAAGTCTTACTACAACAAAAAAACATTTGATTTTATTTGCACGACTACCTGCAACACGTTGTTACCCAGAACCCGCATGGTTAATCCATGACATGCTAAGAACTTCGTCTCTGAATGAGACAGTAATAATATACTCGTATCATAATATAGAATGTAACAAAAAATCTCTAACAAAGACACGGATGCAGGTGAATGCCCTCATTTATTTATCCTTATGATAAAAAATTATGTCCCAGTGACAAAACGCAGGTAGGCAGGTGTTTTCTAAATGTATTGGACATCGACAGATGTTTTTGGAAATGCAACACGCAATATAAAATCATCTACATATTAATGACAGGATATTGCGAAGGATGTAATTTATTTTATCGACGTCAGTTTCTCTATAGTTTAAAGATCATATACGATATTAAATACTAGATTTTGCTTGCGGTTTCGCTCGTGTTAATGTAGAATTTGAAAATAAAATACCGCCTATTTTACTTGCTGATAATGTAACTTTCTATAAGTGAAAGAACTTTTAATATAGGTTAAGTATTTTTTGTATTTATCTATTAGAAACAAAAAAAAAATCTTCTCTCTTTACTGTAGAAGTAAGTATAGAAGATATTCTTGTAAAATATTAAAAAATAAGTTTATGTACATAATTGAATAGACCTTCAAAGAACCTTACTTATATAACAAATTCAGGTCGAAGTTTTACTAAGAAAAAAAAATAGTACGTGTCCCTTCGCGCGGATGAAGTGAAACTTCGTAATGTGGAAATGAAAATAGGAAGGGGTAGAAATTGATTTTTAGTGAAATCATATTGTTTCTTTAAGACAAACTTTATTAACATTGCTTACTATTCACGATTGATCGCATCTTTTAATTATCATTTTCGAGTGGAGAAATATCCAAATCTATAACATTTACAGTGGGATTATGATAACCAAAGTAAGATACGAAATGTTTTATTATTTTTCTCGCTCTGTCTCTTTCTATTCCCCCTCCCCAGGAGCGTTGATCGTTTAACGCAACAGTGCTTTCATACCCCTTCCATGGTAGCGTTAAACGTTTACCACAACCTTGTTGGAAGTCGCATTAGAAGTTTCACTTCAATATGTTGCTTCGTTATGCATTGGCCCAACCAGAAGCGTACAAAAAATAGACTGAGCTGCTAATGTTATGTGATGCATGGAATATGCAGTATCCAATATAACATGTAAGTACTAAGAATTAGAACAATGGACGAACGCTAGGAAGACTGTAACAATGCGTTATTGAAATGCACATTCGAATTCCAGACAATAAATTCCGTTCACATCACAGACAGCAAATGAGGGTCTTAATAAATAAAGTACTCGCTTTTGCACGCGGCTATGCGCTGGCAATTGAGTTGGAGCTTTCGGTGAAGGAAAACGTGGTGAAACCGTAGAGCCACGCTGAAGCTATTAATGGTTTCAGCATGAATGGGTCGGCCCGCCCGGGGTACTACCACCCGACCCACAGAAACACCAACGTGTAGTAACAGTGCTTGCATTGTTGTGATTCGTTCCGTCAGTGAGAGCGCCGGAGGCTCACCTCCCATTCCTTTTTCCCCATCCCTTACTCCCCCTCTCCCCCAAGACAGGTTTTTTTTCTTTCTTTCTTCTTATCTACAGACTCTCGGTCCGCACCATTTTATTGCTATCGTTTTATTTAATATGTAAGTTAAAAATCGCATTTGTGAGCATCTACTGGGTAGTTTTTTTATATATATTTATTTAACTGTTTTAGACGTTATTGCCTTTATGGCGGTTTCATTCCGGTCTCCTATTGCCATCTTTAAGTTATAATCCACAATATGCCGCGCCCGAGCGTCCATGGCTCGATGGATGAACCTACTAACCGCGTCATCAGGACAAGACAGGTTGGCAACGCACTTGCGACTACCCTGGTGTTGCAAATGTCTATGGACGATGGTGATCGCTTAACATAGGGTGATCCACCAGGCCGTTTGCCTCCTATGATATAAAAAAAGCATGGTGGCGGGGATTTTTCTAAGCCCGCCTGACTAGCTACCACCTTCAAGTTAAAAATCTGTCGCCAAGCACCTATTGCTGTGTTCCAGCAGCTGCACTCGACAGCCAGCTCACTTTAGGTTTAGCGTGCTTTTTATCTTAAGCAACATCGTCATATAACATCAGATAAGATTGTACTTAAACGGAAAAAAGACGTTCGCTTCCTTCGATCAACAATAACTAGATATCGAGTCGGCGCGAAAAAAATGTCTCGCTAAATTGTTTCAACGTTTCTTTTCGATAACAGGTTCTTTTATTGATAGTAAATAATATATATACTATATTTTGTCGTACGCGTTGTAGTAAATTGTCGAATTAATTAAATTGCTATAAGTTTTAAATTGGCTCTAAAAAGAATAGCAATTACGTCTCGTGACGAATGAACGTATTATCTTCGGGTAGGCGCTATATACACTGTATATTAAAATGAGATTTAACGTTATAAATTATGTACTACATATTTGCAAGTTTAATGGTATTTGTCGTTCCCATTAGTATTCCGAAATATGATATTGGGTATATTAAAATACAATATATTTAACGCTATACAATTTCGTTAATTTCTATTTTGCTTAAATATAGTTTCGTTCATTTAATACTTTTAGGTATGATCTTCGACTATAATATAATTGTGCGTATTTAATATGATTTATTAGAGTGAATGTTAGTTTGCACTTCCGCCTGTAATTAATTGGCCGCTACTAAGTCTTACTACAACAAAAAAACATTTGATTTTATTTGCACGACTACCTGCAACACGTTGTTACCCAGAACCCGCATGGTTAATCCATGACATGCTAAGAACTTCGTCTCTGAATGAGACAGTATTAATATACTCGTATCATAATATAGAATGTAACAAAAAATCTCTAACAAAGACACGGATGCAGGTGAATGCCCTCATTTATTTATCCTTATGATAAAAAATTATGTCCCAGTGACAAAACGCAGGTAGGCAGGTGTTTTCTAAATGTATTGGACATCTACAGATGTTTTTTGGAAATGCAACACGCAATATAAAATCATCTACATATTAATGACAAGATATTGCGAAGGATGTAATTTATTTTATCGACGTCAGTTTCTCTATAGTTTAAAGATCATATACGATATTAAATACTAGATTTTGCTTGCGGTTTCGCTCGTGTTAATGTAGAATTTGAAAATAAAATACCGCCTATTTTACTTGCTGATAATGTAACTTTCTATAAGTGAAAGAACTTTTAATATAGGTTAAGTATTTTTTGTATTTATCTATTAGAAACAAAAAAAATCTTCTCTCTTTACTGTAGAAGTAAGTATAAAAGATGTTGTAAAATATAAAAAAAATAAGTTGTAATGCAGTATCCAATATAAAATGTACTAAGAATTAGAACAATGGACGAACGCTAGGAAGACTGTAACAATGCGTTATTGAAATGCACATTCGAATTCCATACCATAAATTCCGTTCACATTCACAGACAGTAAATGAGGGTCTTAATAAATAAAGTACTCGCTTTTGCACGCGGCTATGCGCTGGCAATTGAGTTGGAGCTTTCGGTGAAAGAAAACGTGGTGAAACCGTAGAACCACGCTGAAGCTATTAATGGTTTCAGCATGAATGGGTCGGCCCGCCCGGGGTACTACCACCCGACCCACAGAAACACCAACGTGTAGTAACAGTGCTTGCATTGTTGCGATTCGTTCGGTCAGTGAGAGCGCCGGAGGCTCACCTCCCATCCCTTTTCCCCATCCCTTACTCCCCCTCTCCCCCAAGTCTTTCTTTCTTCTTATCTACAGACTCTCGGTCCGCACCATGTTATTGCTATCGTTTTATTTAATATGTAAACAAATAGGTGTAGCTATTATAAGTATATATTTACGCGGACAGGATTTAACTTCGATTTTGTACGTGACCCTTTATCTAGTTATTATTGATCGAAGTTCGCTTTAATTAACTTTTGACCTATTCCTAGGTAACACCATTTTTTTTTCAATATCCCTTACAACGTGTATATATATATATACTTTATAGTTTACGGTTGAGTAGTTAATGTATGAAAAAATAACACACAATTCGCATTCGCCCTAATAACATTAAGTTAGGATTGATTAGGACCCACAACTACAACGACCCCTCGACCGCGGAGAGGCCCATGAGTAGGGGAGTAGACGCAATGCCAGTCGGCAGTTCCTGCTCCCCGGCCTATAGGTGAATGAAGGCACCATGGGGTTTTAGTCCGTGCAAGTCGGATATATCCCACCCTTAGCTGACCGGCCAGGGTGGAAAACCGTAGGGACTTCCTCATGTAAAAAAAAAATAGGATTGGCTATGACCAGTGGCCATGCGCAACTACACGCCTCCGTGTGTTATTATTATGACCTAGCTGTGCCCGCGACTCCGTCTGCGTGGATACTAATGTAAAAAACAATGACTAATAAAGGCATCTGAATGTGTTAAGTCCATTTACCTGTTTACTTTTCTCTCGTACTTACACCGCGTCATCATTAAGTTTTAATCATCAATCTATCAATAACAATCAATAACTTTGGCTGGAGTAAACCGATTTTAATAAAAAAAAACACTAAGTTACTGCTACAGTTACTGTTACAGGATATGCTTATACGATTTACGATGAACCCATTATTTTAGCAGTGATGCGTGTTCATACAAACAAACAGACAGACAGACATTTCTAAAAAATATTCAAATGCATTCTATTACTTATTCCCAGACACCTGCAACAATTTTATTCACGAAAATCGAAAAAGTACAGACACGTCAGGTTAGATTTTTTATTACTAGCGGGCCCGGCAGACGTTGTCCCGCCCTGATTATAAAAAAATCCTAATTATATACCAAAACGTTCCTCATGAATCACTGTACCTGCTGGTGAAAACCGCATGAAAATCCGTTAACTAGTTTTTGAGTTTATCGCGAACAGACAGACAGACAGACGCGGTAGGGGACCTAGTTTTATACTATGTAATGATATTTATAGAAGAAGATAATAAAACTATGTATATATCATCTTCATATAAGTCATTTGGTTATTGCATCGTACCCCGAGATAACTTTCAGATCGTTGATGTTTATCAAATTTATATGATACTCAACGTTATATATTAGCCAATTCCTATATTATCTTCATATATATCTATATATATCTATCTATCATCAATTACATAAGTGTAAAGTTTCACCAAAAACCGTTTAATAGTTTACGCGTGTAAAAGTAATTAACGCCTATCCATTCTCAAAGAGTTTCTTTGTTTATAATATTACCAGCAAAATTTCGCAGGTTTCGCATGTGTTTTCGTGCTGTGGTGGTTATTTTGAATTTTGACTAACGGGAAAAATTACGGATTTTCATACAAAGTTGAGTTACCTTTTTTTCACCACTTCAGGGACTGAATTTCCAAAAATCTAGTGCTCACCTACAGTGTAAAAGGAACCCGCATGCACATTGATATGGCAGTGTGTCAGCTATTCTTTTATATATTGTACTAAGACTTAAACATATTTGATCATATATATTTGTTTGTCTAACAGGAGGAGTGGGCAAAGATATCCGAAATAATGGCTTCATTCGGCAGCAAGCTCGTGAGAGAGTCTGTATTCGTGTCCGAGCTGGAGCAGGAGTTCACAACGAGGCTTGGACTCAGTTGCTCCGAGTCTAGTCTGAGTCCATCCGTGGTCTCGAATCTTGGTTTATGGCTTTCGGGCATCGGACTTCATGACTATGAATCTCTTTTCCTGGAAAGCGGTTTTGACGACATCGAGTTTGTTGTAAGATAATTTTTGTAGCTATATTTTTTTCATGTTTCTTTGGCACGTATTAGTTTTTTTAAGGAATGATGGCTCATGTTATCGTCGATTCACGTAGGTTTCAAACTTTGCGACTGAATCGGTGATATCGTGATGAAATAGAATGGTGTATAGTTTTTTTCTAATCCCACCTTGCTAGCTATCACCTTCAATTTGAAAATCTGTGACCAAGCACATGTTGATGTACACTGGTAGCTACACTTAAGAGCTAATCCTCTCCTAGGCTTACCATATTAGAATTATAGTATTTTTAAAGTAAAGTTTTTTTTAAAGCATGGAAAAGAGACGTGCCTGATGATAAGCACGATACGAACCAACAGCAATGTGGTCCATTAAAAGAGTGTATTATTTGTTTCAGAACGGTGTTTTAGACGATAACGATTTGAAAGAAATGGGCATTGAAGAGAACGACAGACATAAAATATTAGAATCGGCTAAACAGTTACCTCTTAAAATAACAGAGATAAGCAATAATTATAACAATAATAATATAAGTAAAAACCAAAACGAATCTGTAGAGGAATGGCTAAGGAATATTAATTTAGAACAATATAGTGAGACATTTAGGAAACATTTGTATGTAGATATGGATAGGGTGAGAAGGATTTGGGAAGTTGAGTTGACAGCGGTTCTTGAGATACAGAAGGCGGGGCACAGAAAAAGGATTCTAGCATCAGTTTCTGGTGAAAACAACGGACCTACTAACAATATAGAAGATATTAATGCTGATCTCAATACTCTGGTAAGTGAAATATATTTTGTTTCCAATATTTTAAAGAAATGCTTGTTCTGGATTTTCGTAAATTTTCATAGTATATTTCGGTTCACTTTGATGTGTGATTGTTTTTATTTTTCATACGTTATATACATTAAATATATAAGATATTAGCAATGCTTCTTGTAAAAAAAAAACGTCTTTTTTTATTGTAGCACGGCAAAATGACTGCACTATGCCTGATGGTAAGCACAGTACAATCCATAAACAATGGCGACCACCGAGTGACACACTATCCATCGCCGGTCGCCACTATCATGCCGGCCTGCAAAAAGCTGGATATGCACAGGCTGATCCCGAAACGCGACCCGCAGAAGCGAATCACTATGCCAAGCTTTTTCGCCATATACATGGTGGTTGCGACCCAGTCAGGCTGTAAAACCCTACCACCTCGCTTTCGCCATTGCCTCGTTCGTTATTCAGCAGTGTGCACCACGTGCAGGTGAGGTTGGCTTGGGTGTCTCAAGTCTTACGATGTTATTCGACATACACCCTTTATTCCATAATTCCATTCCATTCAAGTATTTTTGCATAACCATAAAACTGAGATAACAGTACATTGTATTTATGTAATAATATATATTTTTGTAAAAAAGGTATACATTGAGAATATCTCATAAATTAACGCCAATATTCCTCAATAATGTAATGCTTTTAGTTACAACTTCTATAAAATGATCAAAAGGAACAAAATACGTTACTGATCTTGAATTTCAAATATACAAAATTCTTATCAACGCTTAAATCTCTCACGCTTTTATGTGGCATCGATAAAGATACCACACATAGCATTTGAATACAAGCTGATGAACTTTACCTGTCGCATGTTAATATACACTAATATCATTATTGAGTATTCGAGTCACAAACTAACAGGGCCACCATACTTATCCAACACATTACGCATGATAATATTTGGTCTCCCATGGTGGTTAGTGAATTTATCAATTTTGTTAATATACCTAATCATTTTATACATATTTGTTAAATGTCATAGTATATATACTACGATATATATATCACGTGGAGTGTAAATATATTAGTATATCGTAGTAGTAATGATTTTTTTATGAAATTGCGATGGTAAAACAGTTAGACCGGCGGAATATCAATGTGATCTCCACACGTGTTCAGACTAAAGAATTTTTCGAAAATTACGTACATTTACTAGTTAAATTTATACACTATGGACTAATTAATGGCGAAGAACTACACAATAAGGAAGCTTGAACCTGAGAAATGTTCTTGTTGTACTTTATGTAGGAAAGATATATAACTATGGCCGTTTCGCCGTTCGAAATCGTTGATACGTCGTGAGCTGGCGTGGTGACTGCTTCTTTTATCGAGAAGAGGCCTTTGGCCCAGCAATGGAACGTTTACAATCTAACATTATTATTATTGTTTTATTTCGAAAACTTGCACACTGCATTTCAGTAAATTGCAATTGTGCTTGACGGGTCGTGCTCGTCGCACTGTGTGGCCTTCTCTACCAACTCTTTGAGAGGGCGGGTGAGGTAACTGTTCGAGGCGTTTTGCCTCCTTCAGTGGTGATCTTCGCGGTACACTGATGTGTACCGGTCTTGGGGGTTATTTCTTGCTCTGTTGAGCGGCTGGAGTCTTTATTTATTGGTTTTCAGTTTTTATTTGTCGTCCTCCTCTGTGATGACTAAGTTTCTTGGTGAGGGCTTATATCGCTGGTCCTGTGGCCTCGCATGATGCGGAGCGATACCCTTTATAGAAGGGACGCTCGACGCGTCCGCCCGCTCAAACATTGCTGTGGCTATTCTTGATATAAAGGTGTCTAACCCTCCCACTTCAGATCTCGTGCGATGGTTGTGTTTCGCACGTATCGTGGGGCTCTTGTTATTATCCTCAGAGACAGGCGCTCTTGCGCTCTGAGCCGCTCCTTTTGTGTTTCCGACAGGTATGCGTACCAGGCCGGTGCCGCGTATGTTAGGAGGGATCTAACGTAAGTAGTCGTGCTCGTCATCGCTCTTTGGTACGGTTTATCATAGAATTAATACTTACAACTAGTACATTACGTACATCTTAGCGAATTTTAAATAAGAGTGAAATGGACACATTAAGACAGAGACATATACATGACTCGCATGTACTCAACAATTAGTATTTTTAATAAGACCTTTTTAAATATTGAAAGTGATATCCATTTATATTAAAACCAGATATATGTGTAAATAAAAGCAAGTGAAGCAAGCCACTCTTGAATTAAGTATCACAGAAACGTAGGTACTAAAGCTGTCACAATAAACTGAGCAATCAGTTGAATCGAAATGCTTGTAAAAAGGATATCCTTAGTGAAGCGATCAGTGTAAGCAACGATCGTCGCATGTAGGGAGTTGCCAGGATACCGATGCTTTAAACCAACTCAACGTGAACGAAAGGGTGTTATAGTAATCTCGTATGTAATTTAACACTTGGAAATCTAAACAGTTAAGGACGATGATTTTTATTTAACTATTTAATAATATGGTTTAATAGTGATTCTTTAATTTTCTTCTTGGACTAATGCCACCAAAGTAATATGGAACTTACTTCTCCATGATCGGAAATAAAATTTGGTCCTTTCTTATATGAAAATTTGACAATAAGTCATAGAACAATGAACCGACAAATCGGACGGATCTTTAAAACCACACTGCTAAAACACACCACTTGCCAATAGAATTTTGTTTTTAATTGCGCGAACAGCTATACAAGTATAAAAGTAGCTATTTATTAGACTCAAATTTACGTCATTTTGTATTTTTTTTGAACGCATTGCCACTGATTCATCAAGCTTTTATGTATTTGAATATAACCAGTCATTATTGATTTCGTAAATCAATATACCAGCTACAAATATACTTTAATTTTTTTTATTTTTCTATGATATTGTTATTCATTATATCGCTTTAATATGTCCACTCTGTTCTTTACTTGTTCTTAAAACATAAAAACTACCAAGAGCTTCGTTGCTTTTTCAAATTATGACCATTAAATACATGACATAAGAATTTCCATTGTTCTGTTAACATAATGGTCACTATATTGTAATGTATCGACGATTATCGTCACATACATCCTGGGTCTGGGTTTATCAGATTTTAAATTGATTTATTTGATTGTCAGGGATGTGCCGGTAGAGTGTGAACCACAAACTATAAAAGTCACGTATAAGGAAAGGGGCTCCTTATTAGCTGGTTAACTTTTATAGTTCACGGCAGTATAATTATTGTAATTTTGTAATGTCGGTAGCTCAGAAATAGTGACTTCGGCTTTATCATTGAACGATTCTTCCAATCATATAACGATCCAAACATTTCTTGGATAGTTAAAATCTTAGATAGTTAAAAAAAAAAATACGTGGTAGCACACTGGTTCCGAGAGTTTCTCTATACTATGATATATTCTATTTAAATATAGGTAATATAATGATATTTTGAAGAGAAACTTCTTAGGCGCATGAGGGTAAAATTTTTACAGATGTAACGTCACGCAGGTATGGAACGGAAGTGACGTCATTTGCAGTAAATGCAGATTTTTCATCTATTTTTCAAGTCTCGGAAATCTAAAGTTTTAGATTTGTGTAAATATAAACAACACTTATAAATTAGTTCGCCAAAGAAGTTTCACTTCTGACATGTGTACTTTGTACGCACGCACTTTTTTTTACATTTTCAACGTTTTCAACGCACGACACGGTGCGTGCTAAACTAACAAACGCTAAATGAAAAAAATAACGGCAAATATAACTTCGTCGCATCATAATATCTTTATCTTTTGAATAGAATTTGAAAATCATTGTTTTTGGATCTAGTCCTTAGCTTATATTAAAATATCACTCTTCACGTTATTTTTTTATTTCAAAGGTGGCAAACGAACGTGCGTGTCACCTGATGTTAAGTGATCACCGCCGCCCATAGACACTAGCAGCACCAGTCGCAAGTGCGTTGCCAGCCTGTATTTGTGGGGAAAGGGGAAGAGTGCGGGGGAGGAAGGGGGGGGGGAAGGTGGGCCTCCGGCGCTCTCACTGACCGAACGAAACGCAACAATGCAAGCACTGTTACTTCACGTCGGTTTTCCGTGAGAGGGTGGTACTACCCCGGACGAGCTGACCCCGTTATGCTGAAACTAGTAATATAGCTAGTAATAGCGTGACTCTACCACCTATAAAAACTTATTGCATAACTATTGAAACCCAGGAAGCTAGCACGTTGGTTTTAGTAACTTACCTGTGAATTATGGATGTTACGGAGAGCCTTATTTTAATTACCCTAACTTAGAAACTGGAGATCTCTCAGTATTTAATTTTTATGTCAACTTAATACTGCACGCAGTCTTCGAGACAGGCAACAACAGTGTCATTAAATTTTTTCGTCATGAAGCACGGTTAATAAAAAGGAAACAAATTTAGTTAAAAAATGATCAATTTCAAATTAAGAACTTATTGAAACATCCCTATGGGTACAGTCGATACTGCAGGTGAAACAGTTAATCGTATACGATCACACCTGTGCCGGGGTGTTACCGGGCAACGCCCCCGGCACGTGCGTCACGGTAATTAACATCAAGATGAGCAATTTAACAAGGATTAGCCGTTTTAATCCCCCGCCAGACTTTCGTGGAAAAGGTGATTATGGAACGGGCGGTTAAGAGCTGCTTAATTTAAGTATATGTAATTTTGAAGGGATTTTAATAAACACGGTATTTGTCAATAAAGATTTCTTCTCTATAGACAACGAAGCATCGGCGAAGTCTAGTGCCGAATAATTAACAGTATTGTACCCGGTATTTAATTTAGTACGTCAGAAAGAGATAGTCGGCTAACTTTGATTTCGCATAACGTTATTTTTATCTACAACAGTTACTGCGCTGTGCGATGAAGAGAACACTTTACAAATTGAAGTAATACGCTCTTGGCCGGAGGTCTCACTCTTGCTCCCGACGTACTAACTCAAATGCCGGGTACTATTATGGAGCTCAGAGATTATATAGTGGTATTAGAAATATCTGATATTAGATATTATATAGAACACGATAAAGCGTATTGTGTTCCGAGATTAGTATTGTAAGGCTCTTTGATCGTATTAGCAACTGTGTTTAGTTTCGCACGTTTCTAAATTAGCCAGTACATATCTAGTTGCTAAGCGGTTCGTAAGTCGATATGATAGCGATGGAAGATTTATTAGCAGTCGCCATTGTTTGTTATTGTACTGTGCTTATCATCAGGTACAGTGCCGTTACTTTATCTTGCTATGATAGAAAAAACAAATAGTAAAATAATAGAAAAAAATCAAATTGAAATAGTTTACAAAATTATCCAATACGAAATATATATAAGAGTTGTTGAGGTATCTATGCTTGGTACACTTATGTTTCAACAACCCATATATGCATGAATAGTTAGCTTAGCTTAGGTTAGCTCTTAGCTTAGATAGGTCGCGAATTGCATGTATCAAGCAACAGCCCATGCTGAGTTGTGCCGTGCACCCTTCAGCTAGTTGTCAAATAAAATCGGCGGAGTGCCTTAAACGCTCATCTTAGTAGTCCGGTGAAGATGTTAAGATCTTGCTAGGTCAATAGCGAAGTCAGTTCGAAAAAAAAAAAAAACTTGAACATTAGACCACTTGATTACATATTTTTCAGTTTGAGGATGGTGGCTAGCCAAGCGGGCTTAGAAGGACTTCCACCATGTTATGATTTCAGCACGATGTCTTCTTTCACCAAAAGCTACGGCTCATTTGCAAGAACTCGAGTATAAATCGAGCGACGCGGTGTTCGAAGACGATAACCACTGAGCCATTGTCGCTTCTAAACTATTCTATTAATATTAACATACAAGGAAAACTAAACAATAATGTAGTATAAGAGATGCTTATATCACACCCTAGTAAAGCATTAGACAACGTTGCTTAATTATGATTTTACAATGGACGTACATATGTTGTATAAGCCTTACACGAGAATACAGTTAAAGTTATTATGAAGGGTACAGTGAAAAATAAATGCACTGCCTTTTTTTTAATTTCACCCATCGCCAAACCCGTATAGGTAATTAGCGCTCAATTCGAAGTCTATTCAGCGGCCTCCATTCATACATAGAGTGGGGCACTCTAACCACGGCTGTTGGTTAATCCGAGCGAAATATAACCAAAATGCCATGTATAATTCATTCAAGTATTTCCTTTAAAATATTTTATTTAGGACTAGCTGATACCCGCGATTTTGTTCTCCCAATATAAACTTATAATAATGCCAAATAATATTAACGCCTTATTTTATTTTCTTGAGATTTTAAATACCATTTTTATTTTATAAAATGCTTATTTACATGTGTACGTAGTTACTCTAGCAATTATTGAATCATAATACTATACCCAGACTTTGAAATAGGAAGAATGCAGACTAAGGACGCATGAAAATCTACTGCTTAATATTAGATGATTCTGCTAGTCGAGGATAGTTTTGTTAGTGACATTCCTGGAGTAGACCAATTTGACCAGATCGGGACAGGAATAAATAGATAGTGATTTCCGATAACTATATATGGGTTCGTAGGCAAAAGCCCTGACCAAATGTATACGGAGACCGTCTAAATAGTAACTGAAGATACGACACGAATATTGCAACTGTTCGAAAACGCATGGTTATTAAAATGGTTCCCTGAAGGGCTACACACTATACATGTCCCCTCTATTGAAATTCATTGCCTCGGAATATTTTTCTATTCACTAAAGCCTGAATACACACGCCAACGTATTTTATTAACACCGTATGACACTCGTCAAATTAGACGTTTCACACTGTCAATTATTTTTTCCACTCGTGTGCCTTTTACTTAGTGCCTTAATTAAAATTTTACGCTTTCCCGTTCGCAGTTTTTCACATTCACGTTGCATCGCTTGTTGTTTTTACACTTGTGAAGTGTGAATCTGTGTTCGAGTGCTATTTTTCGTTTTGTTTCCACTGTGGCCTTTGTTTGTTCTACTTGCGTACCTTTTCCGATTTAATTAGGGATCGTCGCTTCTGGTTTATTTTTGTTAATTGAAGTTACATTTATTGTTTTTGGATTTATGATTGTTTTCTATTTCCTTAACGCTACTTGAGAGTCGAGAGCTTTTGATAGGCAGAACTAAAAATATCTCCATCATATCATCATCACATACGCCGGTTGACTATTTGGAGTCAAGGGAACTCAGAGACCACTGTTTACGATTATAGTAACACATTGGATTTATGGAAAATTTTAACACTTTATTATAAGCAAGTAACACAAGAGTTTTCTTTTGAAATATAAAAGAAGGCCTTCTTAATGTTTCCCTCGAAAACCATCTAATAAAAGTATAAAGTAACTTAGAAGGAAAACATATTATAACTTCCAACTCAAATATATGCGTACTTAAAACAACAGTCACGACAATATCGACCTTCGTATACCATATCCCTTTAGTAAGTTCATAATAATGAATGGTATTATTGTTTCAGAAGAACAACATACAACAGTTAAAAGAAGAAATCAAAGAGAAGTTACCTTCGGAAAATTTAAAACCTGTTCCACCTCCGGTTGTCCCAACGTTAGCGCCACCCGGTGGAGAAACCTTGAAACGTAGTAAGAAAAATCGTCCCGCACCTCAGCCTCCAAGACCTGCAGATCTGGAGATCAGAGCACCATCGGAACTGCTAGTCGGAGTGCCTGGCGCTTTGAAGACGCAATGGAAACATCAACCTTTTGTGCTTGTCACTGGAGCTGTTACTTACATAGCTAATGTAAGAATTAATTTTGTTGTAAAAAAGTATAGAAGTTTTAAACATAATTAATGCAGTAAAGCTGAAGGATGTTTTTTATTAATGTGGGGAAATCCATTATGGATACCCACACTGGCTATGTCAGACTGTCACGGACCAAAAACCCCACGGTGTATCATCTACTGCCGTAATGGGGCGTCAAGGGCTTATTCTAGCTAGCACTATGTCGCTCCACCACCAGCCTAGCCTCATCCTAGACCTCCCGCGCTAAAGAAATACAGCTTGGTACACCCCAACTGTACACTCCACAGTCAACCAGTGCAAGGGAGAGACGGGCCCCCGTTAATTTAAATTTAAGTTTTATGAATAAAAATATCTTTATTTAAATTGTCACATTCTTCGTTTATTTTCGTGTAACTACATATTAGTTAAAGTATATATTTCCTTCAGTACTTAGGATCAACGGTGGTCAAAGAACTACGTGGGACTGAATCTACAAAGAAATCGATACAGAAACTTAAGAAGTCGACTAAAGAACCTCGCGATTCACCCGATATTATTCTTTCTATTAGTTACAGAGGTGTCAAATTCTTGAACACGATTACAAGGGTAAGTTTAAATCTTATATTGGCTTCTTTTACTTGACAAATTAATTCCAGGACTTATTGTTTTTGGAATATATTTTTATTATATTATGCACTTTTTTACAAAAAAAAAGCCGTGGATTCACTGATACTTATTCTAATCAATATAACCTTAAATCGTTTTACCTTTTAAATTCGATTGAGTAAGAAAAAAGAAATAGTGATGAAATTTAAAAATGAGGGTACATTATATATATTAAAAATTGAACGTACCATTTTTTTTCTCCGTCATAAAATCATACCTCTTTTATTTATGATGTAAACTTCGAATCAGCCCCGTAAAGTCTTTGACGATCATCCAAGTGTTACGAACGGCAAACATCCCAGACGCCCAGACAAAAGGGACTCGAAACTAAACAAAAACCTTGTACTTTGTTCGCTTGATTTTTAATTATGGAGCATCGTGCACACTTGATCGGACCGGTGACCAATCTTCCCTTTGTGTTTCTAAAAATTCGGATTGTTTTTCAACCCCTTTTTCGTGATGAATTTTATGTCGACTCTTCACGGTTAGTTAGATGAGATAATTAGTGTTGTTTTTTTCTCTATATTGTGCTTTTATAATCAGAATATAATTGTTTTTGTTTTGGTTAATTTTTTGAATTATAATTGACACCAATTTTTATAACTTTTTAATTATAACCTTGAAAGTATTTTGTTTAGTTCTAATATCGTTATTTGGTCTGAAAGTGTTGGTACATCGATATATCAGGAAATCTTTACCAGTAGTTTACAAATGCAAAAAGCATTTTTTAAGTATCAATTTTCACACCTTAAAGAGTACAATTTGCATCAATAACAGCAACAAAAATGTTGTGTTGCTTTTGGTACATCAATATACTAATATAATATTGTATCCACTACGGATATAACCAGATTCTATGAGCAACAACGTAACACAGCTCATGTATACTATCGAATATTTACCACATATATCCAATTATTACCACAATTATGAACGTTACAACTTTAATCTATTAGGATTTGATCTGCGAACATGAAATCCGCAACATTCATTGCGCCTGTCAAGATGCAGATGACCTCACTCACTTCGCTTATATCACTAAAGACCACGGGACCAGGAGCCACTATTGTCATGTCTTCAGGGTTGCTACAATGGTAAGGAAATTATAAGTCGAAACTATTTCTATGTTCTAGATTTTGTTGATTCATTTACCAACGCTGACATATTGTTTAATTTTCTTGTTGATCAGCTCTGGCTATATGTATCTCTCATATAAATATTGTTCAAAATTATTTTGAATAAGTCCTACAGGAGGTATAAAAAATAAAATTTTTTTATACAATACCGTATTTATTCACTAGCTTTTGCCCTCGGCTTCGTTGGCATTAACCACTAGGCTGATTTTTTAAGACCCAGATCTCAAAATGACGGATCATGAATTTAAATATCTAGCCATTTTTTTAAATTATTATTTTACGTTACATGTTTTTATTTTTTAAATTTAGTAATAAATACGTTTTTTTTACTTATACTACCTACAGTCTGTTGGCCAGTGCATCGTAAGGTCTACATTCCTTTATATGGAGCTTAAACATTTACGCTTTTGGAGAACCCCGTGGTTAAGTTAGATTTGGTCTAATCCTTGAGAAGAGCTCTCTTTCCGGATGAAATATGTCATATGTGCTTTTGTTTACCCCGAGAACATGTACGCAATATGTCATAATTATCGATTATGTAGTTAAGGCTAAACAACAAATTAACCATCCTTTTTCGCATTTATGTTAGTTAGCAGTAATTGCAATATTCATAAATATATGCTACATAGTCTAAAGATATCTAAATTATTCCAGGATCAAGCGACTGAAGTCATCCTAACACTAGGCGAAGCGTTCGAAGTGGCATATCAAATGGCACTAAGGGAACAATCCAATAGAGCTAGAGTGACGCAATCTGTAGCGAAAACCCCAACCCATGACCCCATGACAACAAGCAACAAGGAGAAGCCGAACGTAAACCACGGCAGATCCCATTCAATAACAGAGATAAAACTCAACGGACATCAATTGAAGGTAGCTCCATTGCCCGCTTCGTTGTCAAACGAAGATTTTCAAGCAACGAAAAGCTCCGATGGATCTAGAAGCCCTAGAACACCTTTACTTAAAGCGCCTATAGCTTCTACTGAAGAATTGTGAAGGTAATATTCGCTATTCGCCATCAAGATTTGTCGAATGTTGAATTAGTAGGCATCATTTTAAACCTTAATTACTAAGATTCTCATGTCTTTCGTCATTTCAAGATAATTAATGTTTTAAACGATTAAAAAAATCATATAACCGTTGGTGTTTCTCGAATTTTGGTAATAGGTATTTGTGAACATTGTGTATTCGGTACTAAATATTTTTGTTAGCGTTTAAGGAGTAAAACTGGTCGTTACATTAAGATTTTTTACACTGCTTTTTGAAGTCCATAACCTGTTTTATATTGTATGTAAGGTTAATTCACTTGACTTAACATATTAACTGTTGATATATTTGTTTTATTTGTCCAAATAAGACAAAGGAAAAGGCGCGTATTCACTCACGTGGTCATACCTTGTTTACAGCGAAAAAAAAAACGTTGAATACGGGAAGCCAAGTGAAGTGCCATCATTAGACGAATGAACAATTTTACTATTGAATAGTAAATAATAGGGGCTGTTATATTTATAATGTAGTTGTGAAATTGTATATTTCTGTTTAATTTTGTTACTTTTACGTGTGGAATGTTACGGTTAGTTAAATTGATCATATACAAATAATGCCTCTTAAAATGTTTACAACGCTTTAATGGTGAATAAGCTATTTATTATAAACACAAATGTCATTATAATTTGACATCGGAAAGTAGATTTTTGTTTGTCTGTGCCGTGTTTATGTCAAACCTTAATTTGACTTGGAGTTTTTGGCGGGATTTTGGTCTGTCACGTAGTGGATTTTATATTTTATTCATAATCTTGTGTTACTTGACTCTATATTGTGTAAAATTGGTGGTGTTTTATGTAATATAGTTTGTTTATTGGGCATAAGTGAAGTGAATGGAAAATAATACCACGGACCATGAATTCTGAGATGCCACAAAACTCCCTGGAAAGTTCTAACAAGAAGGCCACCATCTTGTTGGAACATTGAAATTATTCTACATATTATGTATATACACGACACTTATTGTGTAAAATATGTAATCTCCATTGAAACAAAACATTGACACTGACAAGAAACAAGAAAATACAGAAGAATAATAATTTAATGTTATTTATCAATAAAATAGAAACAAATATTATAACGGCTCTAGAAATAACGTAAAAACGGCATAGAATTTTGAAGATATATTGATACATTTTTAGGCCTAAATATAATCTCGTATTTTAGATGTTAAGTTCTCTTATAATAATGCGTTACCATGATTTTCGGTGTCGTATTTATGCAATAACTGTAAATATTACGTTTAAGTTAATTATTAAATCGTGAAAGGTTGTTAAATAATAACTCATCTTATGACAAGTTAAAGCGAAATCGCCTAATATGACATATAGTACATTAAACATATCAAACTGATGTTATCTAAAGGAACCATGTTAAAAGGTACGTTTTACTGATAATTTGGAGGGATGGAAGAGCTCTTGTTAATGTGGTCATAACACTATATATTGGTATAAAATATTGAGCTTCCGATGTTAATTTTGCATGTACAGTTTTATGATGAAATGTTGATGCACATAAATAAATTGTGTCTTGAAAATGACAAAAAAAATATTATTGGATAATTATTCGTCTTTTATTCAATTAAAGCAAAATGTTTGCTCAATACATTGTTTTTGATTATACATATAAAATTATATCTTTTCGTGTGTTTATATTGTAATATTCTATTATGTGTATATACATTCTAATTTGTTTCGAATATTTTGGGACACTGATTAAAAAAATACACTCAAAATTTTTAAAGATTCAACAACATAAGCATTAAAATTGATAAACATTATAATAGACGTTACTTTGCACTTCCGCCTGGAATTGATTGGTCGCTACCACGTCTCACTGCAGCAAAAAACGTTTGATTTTGTTTGCGTGATGTGTACCTGAAAGTGTAAACTTAAATCTGTAACTAGTAATAGAAAGAACGAGATATTAGTAATTAAAACGACAAGATTAACTTAAAAAAGTTCCTTAGTGAACGGTTGAACCTGAAGTCGGTTGGTATCGTACGCGGTAGCGGCGAATCAATTCCAGGTTTTTTTTTTTTCGAACTGACTACGCTATTGACCACACAAGGTCTTAACAGCTTCACCGGACTACTAAGGCGAGTGCTTAAGGCACTCAGCCGATTTTATTTTGACAACTAACTCAAGGGTCCGCGGCACATCTCGGCTTTGGCTGTTGCCTGATACATGCAATTCGCGACTTATGTGAGCTAACCTAAGCTAAAATAACTATTCATACATATATGAGTTGTTGAAACATATATGTGTACCAAGCATACATACCTCAACAACCCTTATATATATTTCGTATCGGATAATATTCTGAACTATTTCAGTTTGATAAGGGAAAAAATAAAACCCTTCCACTTGCATGTGTAAGCGTGTATGCGTGCACGTGTGTGGAGGTGACATATGTAATGTTGTCGTAGTGATGTAAGATTTTGTGTCACTGTATTGCGCGAGCAGGGTACTCAAGGGCTTCACGCCGAGGGAACGGACCTAGGCTTGAGCTGCTGCCGAGGGGGGCCTAGTCTGGTGTGCGGGAGCGAAATTTACCCCCAGACCACGGCGGCGTGAGCACGCTCTGTTTAGAGAGACAGGCTGGTACTGATCGTTCACTGCCGTTATTTCATCGGGAGGGTCGGTAAAAATATGTCGCGGACGTCTTTTACAACGCGCAGCGTTTGGTACGATCAATTACAGGCAGAAGTGCAAAGTCCACTATAATATTTAATGAATAGACTCCCGCGAAGTAACGCCTTCTTCAATCAAATATATTAAAATTGTTGACAATGCTTTTCATGAAATAGACGAGGAATAAACCCCCAACTTGTTTGTATTAATATCTCGAGGAAAAAATGCCCAGTTTACGAACGTGTTGGTACGTGTTGGTTTCTAATTTTTGATATGTTAAAATTTATAAAGTATTTTGAATTTTAAACGAGATGAGACGAACAAACGATACAGTGCTTACGTTATGTGTTCAAAATTAAATTGTTTAATTCGATGTTGTGTATATATTTTTTATGTGATAATAATTTTAATTTAACAAGTAAAAATTATTTGAAATTATTTATGTTTCTTTTATTTATCGTCCTGTCTTATTTTTTGTTTATATTTATTTATGTGTATATGTGACAACTTTATATATAAATGTTGCTGTTAATAAAGTAGATTATACATTTATCGTAATATTAGATGTGTCTATTGATGTTTTATTTAAATATAGATTATATATGTAATAATATACTATAGTATTATAATGTTAGGGATTATTTGTGCCAAATAGCAATATTACAGGAAAGAAACGCCAATATACAAAAACCCCATTTTTACATGATTTTGTCACGAAAGTGACACTATTTGCTCACAAAAAAACACCAAGCTGTATAATATAGTTTTTTATATCGTGCAATTTTTGTATTTAACCGTCCTCTTTTAATCTGGTCAGTTTAGTTTTCTAGTTGCACTAACTTAAGTAGTCTAAACGATTCTATAAACTCGTTATCTCTTTGTTCGATACGAACTATAAATTTTAAATTAACTTTTGAATGGGCTACAGATATGCAACTTTAAATATAGCTCAGGTTGGGTGACAATAAAATATAGTTCGTTTTTTTGCTTGTCTGTTTGAAAAAATGCAATAGTAAATTTCACACACACAAGACCAAAAAACGAAATACATACAATAAATAATTTCTTTTCTATATTCCACGTTTTTAAAGTGTAAATTATACATTATATAATTAATCATTATAGCTATAATCTAAATATAAAATGGTGGAAAAAGTAGAGCATATTTAGGGAGGAATATGGATTAAGTGCAGTCAACTCAAAACTTTTTGACCCCTCTGAATATAGTTGCAAAGAACACAAACTTCGGCATAAACACAAATTATATTATATTTATAATATCGAGACAACTTAAGGATAAATAAATGACAATTTTAAATTCCTGTAATAATATTTTAACTTTATTTTGTACTAAATGTGCCCGCAACTACCTTTACGTGGAACCTAATGTAAAAAATAGTGACAAATAAAATCACCTGAATGTATTAAATCCATTTACTTATCTACTTTTCTCTCGCACTTAAGAGCCTGTCCAGATGAAGCGATTTACGAGCGAGTCGACTCGCGCGTTTCAAAATATATTGCGTCCAGATACCACGTTTTACGCGCGTTTCTACCCTAGGAAACGTCGCATACGTCGTGCAGGCGACTATTGTCGACTCGCCAATGATTCGCGCGTAGTTCTGGACGCAGCAATGGGGACTGACGACGCGGGAGTCGAGAGTCTCTCTCATTGCACGCGTCGACTCGCGCGTACCCGATATAGTAGGACTACATATATCCCGTCCAGATGGTGCGGCGCGTTTCCTAACTCGCGCGTAAAACGCGTGCAATGAGAGAGACTCTCGACTCGCGCGTCGTCAGTCCCCATTGCTGCGTCCAGAACTACGCGCGAATCATTGGCGAGTCGACAATAGTCGTCTGTACGACGTATGCGACGTTTCCTAGGGTAGAAACGCGCGTAAAACGTGGTATCTGGACGCAATATATTTTGAAACGCGCGAGTCGACTCGCTCGTAAATCGCTTCATCTGGACAGGCTCTAAGTCGCGTCGCGAGTGAACCGATTTTAATGAATCCAAGACTAAATGTTGCTCGATGATATGCTTTATGATTTTCTTGAGCTTTTATCCTGAATCCTGTTAAAACAAACATACAGATAGATATTTTTTAAAATTACTGAAAAGTATTTTAATACTTATTTCAAGAGATTTGCAACAATTTTTTTTAAATATAAATCTAAAATGTACTGACACGTTAGATTTGCATTCTTATTATATGTATGGAATATTAAAATATATTGTGCGCAAGCTCGAATTTACGTCTATATTCAGAGCTGTCAACAGTGCGAGATCTGTAGCTGTCGTTGAGAATTTCATACAACAGTTCTTATCTTTCATAGTTCCTTATTATATATTTATTTTGTACTTTTACATTAAATTCACGATACATCATAAATATATTTTTATCAAATCAAATTAAAAGCACAATATTCTTAATTGTACTTCTAATTAACTATATTATAATTAATCAACTACGGCTTAAACTTTACACTAACCACACTAAATGAATCATCTTAAAAATATTTTAAACATATAATTTCAATTTTATCGTTGGATGTATACCAAAGATATTGAATAAAAAGTTAGTAAACTAGATAAATCTACTCAAATAATTTATAAAAAAATATATTATACATTTACATATATAAGCTAAGGTTATAATTAATATATATATGTATAACACTGCCGCGTAAACGAAATGTTTTAATACATAGAGCTTCTACTTTTATAAAATATACTTTACTTTTATGTATTATATATATAAATCTGTACAATGATTAATTATTTAGTTAGTTCATTATGAGAATTTCATTTATTTTTCACATAGAATTCTTATTATCCTATCTATTTTAATTATATGTGAATTTGTTTCATTTCTTCCTATAAAGTTACCTATTCTTTATTTATATGTAGATTCAAAAATATGTTACTATTGTAGTCGATAATATCCAAATATTATTGTAAATACCTACGTACCTATAATGATATTATATTCGAAATTCAATAAACAAGGTAATATATGATATGTTTATTATTTATGACTGCGATCCCTTATGCTTTATCTAATAATTACGATGTGTCTAGAACTGTAGACTGAGAGATAAGTTTCTGAAACTAACTTTATTATAACTAAACTAATTTATAAGGCAATAATATAATTCTCCAATAAATTCAAAGCTACATTATTTTATTGTATGATAAATAATACCGACTTCAAAAAAAAACTCTCAGAGCATTCACGAATATCACCTTCACCATAGACACGTAACCAGTCTTAATTTGTAATAAACCTGTCAATATCTCAATCAAAATATATTTCTTATTCCATTTTGAGGAGTGACATCCAAGAGAGTTTTTAAAATCCAAGTTCCAACGCTAATAAAGTTAAAATCTGACCACCTTGAAAATATTCCCTATCCAATAAAAAAAGAATCTTGCAAATTGGTCTCTAAATAAAATTCTGAGGTACCAAAAATTAAAAAAATATTGCCATATTTAGATTTTTCTTCTTTTTCAAGTAATATAATAATACAAGACACTACATTACTTTAGCGCTTTTTATAAAGATTTTGTTAGAGTAAAATATATTAAGAAAGTCTTATATATTACAATTGTATTGATAAATAGTGAAAGTATGTCTAAGCAAACTGATTTGTCACAGATCATATAAAGTCTGTGAATCAGTTTATTTCGAAAATAAAAAATGGTTGTGATATTAATCATTAAGAATACTACTTTTCATGGTATAAAGAAGCAAACACAGAACACAGTTAACCTCATGTGTAACAACACAGGTCTACAAAAAAAAACATTTTTGTTTGGTGTCGCTAATTTTATGTTATAATTTGGTTGTCCGCATAACGTCGTGGGAAGCTGTCTTATACATTCAGCTTTGTACCGATCGATCATAACCTAAAAAATGTATTTTATTATACTGAATGTCTTTATAATCAATTAATTTCTTTTATAAAATAATAATATCGATATATCGTCGTCGAGAAAGTGTTGTGTAAATAACCCAAATACATTTTGTTACATTTGTGGTGAATATGTGGTAAAAAAGTTATAATAAAGAAAACCTATAATAGATGCAATAAATATAATAAATGTATTAAATTCTTTTTTAATTTATTTACCCTTGCGTAATCTCGAAAAGTACACGTAGCATTAAAAAAGTAAGTATCATTTTTTTATTAGAGTACCGAACGTATTTGAAATCAGTTTTACTTTTAGCGGCACCGAAACCATTGTAGGCCTGTGTAATCACTACAGTATACAGCTATTTGCAACTAACCTTAGTAAGACGAGTAGAAAACGAGGCTTATGACTTTATAAGCTGCAATATTTTATATATTTCGAAAGTGCTGGTAATTTTATTCTAAGAATCGAAAATGGTTTATGTGGACCAATCTTTGAGTGGAAATCTTGTTTAGGCAAATGGATCCTTTGCTACATAAATATGTACTTGGAAAATAAATTGGGAACTATGGTTACGCCAAACTGAAGATCGATAACAAAGTTACGTTTCGTTTGAACTAACATTGGTTAATAATCTATAATAAGAATACAGTTCCTTTGAGGCTCATATCATTGAAAACTACTGAATATATTGAGATAGAACTGTGACTGTTCGATATAGAATTTTTCGTAGAGAGTTTTAGGCTACTTATTATTTAATTGACCCATTGAATAAATTTATGAATACTTTATTGCACTTTTTAGTTTGTACACGAATAATGTCGCAAGTCATTTTCTACCAATTAATCAGAGGTATTGTTGTGAAAAATAAAAGTTATTGTAGGCAGTGCAAATGCAGTGTATAGTCGTATACTCTTTACAGCTAATTTTAAGGGACCAAGCACTTTTCCTGGTAAAGTAGGTGGTAGAGGCACGCTGAAGCTACTACTGGTTTCAGCATGAATGTGTCGGCTCGTCCGGGGTACTACTACTCTCACAGAAAACCGACGTGAAGTAACAGTGCTTGCATTGTTGCGTTTCGTTTGGTCAGTGAGACCGCCGGAGGCCCATCTCTTCCCCTCCACCTTCCTCCACTCCTCCCTCCCCCAAACACAGGCTGGTAACGCACTTGCGACTCCCATGTTTTTGCTAGTGGCTATGGGCGGCGGTGATCACTTACCATCAGGAGACCCGTCTGTTCGTTTACCTCCTATAATATAAATAAAATAAAATAATTGTTATACGAATGGTAGAGAACAAATAAATGAGTTTGTTCTAAACCGACCAGGTATAATAATAAATAATTAAATATATTTACTCATTTTGGCCTTAGACCCGGACAGATTTACACAGGCATACAAATACATTAATTTACCCTACATTTAACGCGTAACGCAATTTTTCCTACCGTGCCATAAGGAGGTTCACTTCAAAAACGTCTGAGTTCAAGGGTTGAAATAAAAAAAAATGTTTGCACAAAAATATTGATAAAACTGTTTCTCGTGTCTAAACAAAAAAGAAATTGACTGACAAACAGAGGGGGAAATGTACTAAAATATTTTGTTTTTGTTTATTTATGTTGAAATTATAAAGAAATTAAATAACAGTAGGTAAAAAGCCAAGTAGTGCGAGGTTGTAAATTCTGTTACTAAAGCTCCTAATTAAGTCATAACAGTATAATAAAGAAATTTTAAGCAGACTTTTATTATTTTATGAAGAGTTATTTATATTTCAAGCTTATTCATGACATATTTTAGGCTATAGCTTTTAAATAAGTTTCATTGTATCGCTGAAACTATGTATAAACTACATTACATACATACTACACTACAAATGCAAACTACGTTATGTTATAGACTGTTTTATGGTATTAGGATTTATATTTATATATTGTATTTAAAGAGTTCAAAGTCACGGGCGGTTGTTAATGCTTAATTAAGGCTAAAAAGAGAGTTCTACATTGTCTAAGTAACTAAAAACAACTGATTATTGTATACGTGATTATCCCAGACCTGATCTAGGGGTGAAAAAATCCCATATAATCCCGAAATAATTAAAAGCCTACCCAGTAAATACACATAAATGAATATTAAACGAGAAAGACCGTTTGTTTCTAACCTGACAACAAAATATCCAATAATAAATTTGGCCGGCGATAAAAAAGGCTGCTAATTATTTAAGCGCCATTAGTTCGCCCGAAAAAAGGTTAAATTTTGAGCTCCATTTATTAATCTCGGCTAAGCACGCTCGATTAGACGTAAAGGATAGACTAGCGAATTCACTCTGGTACACTCGAGGTGATTAATATGCATGTATAGACATTTATGTTCATTTTAGTCATTTTATATACATTTTAGATAGATTTATACTATCTGAGAGAAGAATAAAGAATGTTTATGTTTATATGAATATTCACTTTTGACCGTATATTATTTTATGCTTTATATACAATCCTATCTGAGATTAAACGACAATGTAACTTACGATGATGTGGTGATAATGCTGACGGTGTTTTTTGTGTTATAATGTACCGGTTAGCTACGGCCCTCACTTGAGTTACTCGTTATAGCCTTCGTCGCTAATATTAATATTTCTGTAAAAAAAAATGTTACTGAACGAAGAAGTAAGATCCTCAGTCAGGGTCAGGGCATATCAGCCGTGTCCTAGATCGCACGCATTACGGTGTTTCGGAAAAATTCACCAAAAAATGTATTATTTTTTATACACAAAAAATAATATTTATTACTTTGGACAATTACACGTGAGTTAACGACGGAGGCTACACAACGACTAACTCAAGTGGGGGCTAACTGCGTAGTACTTTATAACATAAAAAACATCGTCAGCGTTGCCACCACAACATTGTTGCACGAACATGCAAATTCAAAAGCGGACTAGCTGCCAAATGCATCTTTTGGAAGACAGAGAGAAAACTAACACAGTGTGCATTAAAAAAATTCTGCCACCATGGTATACTTTTATAAAGATGTATTCTTTCACCGAAAGGTCGGGCTTATTATAGGATTTGAACCTACGTCGATCAATGCAATGACCGAACACGCTACATTTGATCCATTAGGTCGTCCTGCAATTTAAAAAAATCAGTAAAATATTACTTCAAATTTATAGATGTCATGCCTGTGATTACATAATATTTTAGGTCAAAGTTGGTAGGTCAAAAGTGACGTTATTATGATATTTAAAAAAATCCCATGCTTTGTTATATAGGACTACGAAAAAGAGTACAGAAAAATAATCTAAGATATATCGATGACTGTACCGAACAATGACTGGATGTTAGATAAATAAATAACATAAGGTTAGTATTTATTGGGATAAATGTAAAATTCATTCGTGTACAGTCTTTTTTCTGTAAAGTCTTGTATAACATGTAAAATTTGTTATTAATTATTGATATCATACTTATGACAATAATGTAAAAAGATAAAATTATTTACTTTGTAAATACAGTTGAAGGAATCAATTTTTAGAATAATCGATCGTAAATTTCTGTGATATAAAATCATGTTCAAGTTAAAATGTAACGTTTTACATTTTAAAATATTTGTGCCCGCTAAGCCTGTCGTGTTTTATATTATTTTTTGCTATCCAGACGACTCGAAATCTTGTAGTGGTCTAAATTCGAGCGTATTTCATATATACATTCCTTAAATTTGAATGTTATTGAAGCTCTTTTACCACAAGTGTTTTTAAAAAGAATTCTCA
>MU159868.1:6905-27987 GCA_015888305.1 Antheraea pernyi | reverse complement strand
TTATAACTTTCGTTTGTTTTTGAGTTACTCGGTGTATTTATATGAATACGGTTATCGTAAAATAGCTGTTTTATCATTTCGTCTATCAAATAAAAAAAAGTGTGTGTGTACTTATGTACACGCGTTAGAAGTTATACTTCTTTGGCGTAACAAGATAAAAATCCTTTCCAAAAATTTATTTTTCACCCTATTCTACGTTTGTAGAAAAAACGATACTAGCAATAGAAAAAAGTTATTTAATACATTGAAAATTTTAATACAAAGAAACATAGCTTGACTATAGCTAACTTCAAGGTGTCGGTTTTCGTGACGGTGTGCGAGCGCGTCCTAATAACTTCAGGGTGTCGGTTTTATGTGACGGTGTGCGCGCGCATCCTAAAAATTTACTCTCATGATTTTTCTCTAACGCGCCAAGAGAAGCATAACTTCAAAAATTGGAAACAATTGTCTGTACTAAGTCGCCATCACGCATTTCTATCGCTAGACACGCGCGTTCACGTATTGAAATTTAGTCACAACTAGCGGGCCTGGCTGAGGCTGTCCTGCACTGGTAATTAAAAAAACCTTGATGAATGATATACCTAAACTTCTCTCACGAATCTCTTTATTTACTGGTCAAAACCGCATGAAAATCTGTTTAGTAATTTTGAGTTTATCGCGAACACACAGACAGATAATGGGAGTGTAAGGGGTGTCAAATAACATCTAAAACTTGAGACATCCAAGCCAACCTCACCTGCACGTGGTGCACCCTGCTGAATAACGAACGAGGCAATGGAGATAGCGGGGTGGTAGGGTTTTACAGCCTGACTGGGTCGCAACCATGGTATATGGCGAAAAAGCCCGTCATAGTGATTCGCTTCTGCTGGTCGCGTTTTGGGATCAGCCTGTGCATATCCAGCTTTTCGCAGGCCGGCATGACAGCGGCGACCGGCGATGGACAGTATGTCACTCGGTGGTCGCCATTGTTTTTGGATTGTACTGAGCTTACCATCAGGTACAGTGCAGTCATTTTGCCGTGCTATGATAAAAAAAAGGTAGACGTGTCAGACAGAGGACTTTGTTTTATAATAGGTGATGATTAATAAACTCAAACTGTATCGAGTATGAATATTAGGTTCAATTATTCACACATTTTGCATTCTTTCTGGTGCATACAAATAGCGTTGCCGTTTGCAGAAAAACTAACAGGTATTTTTTTACATTGTGTAAGAGTGATGTGCCGATCTAATAAATAAGCTATCTGCTAGTTAAGGTCCCATCGAAATCGACCCAACTGTTTCTGAGATTAGCTTGAATAAACAGAGAGATATTTTTTTTTTTTTTGTGATAGGTAATTTTATACACTTCTATATTCATTTCGTAATAAACTGTTCTTTTCAATTACACACAGTCACTTGAATTATATTTACGTGTATAGCTATAGATGGTGGTAGAGCCACGCTGAAACTATTACTGGTTTCAGAATGAATGGGTCGGCTCGCCCGGGGTAGTACCACCCTCTCATAGAAAACCGACGTGAAGTAACAGTGCTTGCATTGTTGCGTTTCGTTCGGTCAGTGAGAGCGCTGGAGACCCACCTCCCCTCCTCTCACCTCTCCCTATCCCTCCCCTAACCCTTCCCTAAGGGTGGCAACGCACTTGCGACTCCTCTGGTGTTGTTAGTGTCCATGGGCGGTGGTGATCACTTTACATCAGGTGACCTACCTGTTCGTTTGCCACCTATGACATAAAAAAAATAATTTAATAATTATATTTATCTCACTTAACATTTTTTCTGACCCGCACTTTGTACTGTAATTGCCCTACTCATTTGGGTCATAGCCTAACATTCACAAATAATTTTTCACATATGACTCCAGAGTAACAAAGAAGAATCAAAAGAAAAAAAAATTAAGAGTATTAAAATATTGGCGCCGGATGACTTCGCAACAGTAGTGAAGAATCCATGTAACCCGATTCCCATCAGCTTCCTTTTAAGAATTGCCATGTAACGTATACGCACTTGGTGATATATATTAGTAACAATAGATCATCAAGTCAAAGTACTGTGCGACATTTAATAAATTAATTGAATAAGTATTAAATACCACTAATTAATCTTTTCATTCTTGTCTTTAATCGCCACAAAAACATCGGTGACGGTCAATGTTATTATAACTAAAAACTTGTAGATACATCATAAGCGCTTCGACAGCGCCTTGTTAAAACTTGGCTAACTAGCTTATTTTACAGTTCGCCCGTATCTAAGCAACATATAACTATTTCTTTTTCACCACCGATATTACGAATATGCCATCTCACTTCCACATTTTATCTAAGACAGTGTGGCGCTATAATATTACTAACGTATGTGTGCGACAATCTTACTTTACGTATGTGTGCGTTATCGTGCCATTTGTTTTGTCAAAATATCATGTATGTAACATATCTACAGCTTTTTAGTTCTAATATCATTGGAGACGGTGGTGAAGAGCTGGTATTCTGTAAGGTAAGAACATTTTTTGGCACCAGCTTCCCTTTTTAGATTTCCACCCTTCGTCACTATTGTTTAATGTTATATTATAGCGTAAATTTGCTCGTAAAATGAATAAAAATAAATTCAGTTTTGGTTAAACACCGAAACCGTACGCTATGAAGATATAGCACCGTTAAGAGCGATGCTAATACTTCGGTGAGGTCGCGCGGTAAATTTCTCATCAGCCTCCGCGTTCATTCGGTCGTGAGATCGACGGTGATCGCTCCAATATCGGGTGCATCGTAATTGCATCGCAAATGGGGACCGAACGAGCCATTACTATAATGGTTCTTCACATTACACGCGCGTTCACGTATTGAAATTTAGTCACAACTAGCGGGCCTGGCTGAGGCTGTCCTGCACTGGTAATTAAAAAAACCTTGATGAATGATATACCTAAACTTCTCTCACGAATCTCTTTATTTACTGGTCAAAACCGCATGAAAATCTGTTTAGTAATTTTGAGTTTATCGCGAACACACAGACAGATAATGGGGGTGTAAGGGGTGTCAAATAACATCTAAGACTTGAGACATCCAAGCCAACCTCACCTGCACGTGGTGTACCCTGCTGAATAACGAACGAGGCAATGGCGATAGCGGGGTGGTAGGGTCTTACAGCCTGACTGGGTCGCAACCATGGTATATGGCGAAAAAGCCCGTCATAGTGATTCGCTTCTGCTGGTCGCGTTTTGGGATCAGCCTGTGCATATCCAGCTTTTCGCAGGCCGGCATGACAGCGGCGACCGGCGATGGACAGTATGTCACTCGGTGGTCGCCATTGTTTTTGGATTGTACTGAGCTTACCATCAGGTACAGTGCAGTCATTTTGCCGTGCTATGATAAAAAAAAGGTAGACGTGTCAGACAGAGGGTTGAATAATACATACATGTATTGGGTAAGTTTCTCTCGCCCTTATTAAAGAGTTACCACACCCGCACAACAATTAAATGTCACCGCTTATACCGTTATATTTTTTACAAGCGGTGACATTTAATTGTTGTGCGGGTGTGGTAACTCTTTAATAAGGGCGAGAGAAACTTACCCAATACATGTATGTATTATTCAACTATATTGTTTGATAACATTATAAGAGTGCGATCAAATGAAAATTAATCAAATAAGCGTGTTATTATTATTTTTGAAACGGATTCGAATGCAGAAAAATCACTGAAGGTTTCCCATGATAGGCTTTGAGGCGTTGCTTCCTGTGTCAAACTTACGAATTGTACAATGCGGTATGGCGTTGAACTAGTATGGCGCTATTTAGTAAAACAGGCGTGTTGAAAAATTGTGGATGCATCTGGGGTAATGAGGGGGGATCGAAGACGAGAGTGAAAGCGGGAATGGAAGCGGGAGCGGAAGCGGGAGCTATCCCTCCCCTAACCCTTCCCCCAAGGGTGGCAACGCACTTGCGACTCCTCTGGTGTTGTTAGTGTCCATGGGCGGTGGTGATCACTTTACATCAGGTGACCTACCTGTTCGTTTGCCACCTATGACATAAAAAAAATAATTTAATAATTATATTTATCTCACTTAACATTTTTTCTGACCCGCACTTTGTACTGTAATTGCCCTACTCATTTGGGTCATAGCCTAACATTCACAAATAATTTTTCACATATGACTCCAGAGTAACAAAGAAGAATCAAAAGAAAAAAAAATTAAGAGTATTAAAATATTGGCGCCGGATGACTTCGCAACAGTAGTGAAGAATCCATGTAACCCGATTCCCATCAGCTTCCTTTTAAGAATTGCCATGTAACGTATACGCACTTGGTGATATATATTAGTAACAATAGATCATCAAGTCAAAGTACTGTGCGACATTTAATAAATTAATTGAATAAGTATTAAATACCACTAATTAATCTTTTCATTCTTGTCTTTAATCGCCACAAAAACATCGGTGACGGTCAATGTTATTATAACTAAAAACCTGTATCTAACATCATAAGCGCTTCGACAGCGCCTTGTTAAAACTTGGCTAACTAGCTTATTTTACATTTCGCCCGTATCTAAGCAACATATAACTATTTCTTTTTCACCACCGATATTAGGGATATGCCATCTCACTTCCACATTTTATCTAAGACAGTGTGGCGGTATAATATTACTTACGTATGTGTGCGACGATCTTACTTTACGTATGTGTGCGTTATCGTGCCATTTGTTTTGTCAAAATATCATGTATGTAACATATCTACAGCTTTTTAGTTCTAATATCATTGGAGACGGTGGTGAAGAGCTGGTATTCTGTAAGGTAAGAACATTTTTTGGCACCAGCTTCCCTTTTTAGATTTCCACCCTTCGTCACTATTGTTTAATGTTATATTATAGCGTAAATTTGCTCGTAAAATGAATAAAAATAAATTCAGTTTTGGTTAAACACCGAAACCGTACGCTATGAAGATATAGCACCGTTAAGAGCGATGCTAATACTTCGGTGAGGTCGCGCGGTAAATTTCTCATCAGCCTCCGCGTTCATTCGGTCGTGAGATCGACGGTGATCGCTCCAATATCGGGTGCATCGTAATTGCATCGCAAATGGGGACCGAACGAGCCATTACTATAATGGTTCTTCACATTACACGCGCGTTCACGTATTGAAATTTAGTCATAACTAGCGGGCCCGGCTGAGGCTGTCCTGCACTGATAATTAAAAAAACCTTGACGAATGATATACCTAAACTTCTCTCACGAATCTCTTTATTTACTGGTCAAAACCGCATGAAAATCTGTTTAGTAATTTTGAGTTTATCGCGAACACACAGACAGATAATGGGGGTGTAAGGGGTGTCAAATAACATCTAAGACTTGAGACATCCAAGCCAACCTCACCTGCACGTGGTGCACCCTGCTGAATAACGAACGAGGCAATGGCGATAGCGGGGTGGTAGGGTCTTACAGCCTGACTGGGTCGCAACCATGGTATATGGCGAAAAAGCCCGTCATAGTGATTCGCTTCTGCTGGTCGCGTTTTGGGATCAGCCTGTGCATATCCAGCTTTTCGCAGGCCGGCATGACAGCGGCGACCGGCGATGGACAGTATGTCACTCGGTGGTCGCCATTGTTTTTGGATTGTACTGAGCTTACCATCAGGTACAGTGCAGTCATTTTGCCGTGCTATGATAAAAAAAAGGTAGACGTGTCAGACAGAGGACTTTGTTTTATAATAGGTGATGATTAATAAACTCAAACTGTATCGAGTATGAATATTAGGTTCAAATATTCACACATTTTGCATTCTTTCTGGTGCATACAAATAGCGTTGCCGTTTGCAGAAAAACTAACAGGTATTTTTTTACATTGTGTAAGAATGATGTGCAGATCTAATAAGATAAATTAGCAGCAGGTAAAAAATATAATAGCGGTGACATTTAATTGTTGTGCGGGTGTGGTAACTCTTTAATAAGGGCGAGAGAAACTTACCCAATACATGTATGTATTATTCAACTATATTGTTTGATAACATTATAAGAGTGCGATCAAATGAAAATTAATCAAATAAGCGTGTTATTATTATTTTTGAAACGGATTCGAATGCAGAAAAATCACTGAAGGTTTCCCATGATAGGCTTTGAGGCGTTGCTTCCTGTGTCAAACTTACGAATTGTACAATGCGGTATGGCGTTGAACTAGTATGGCGCTATTTAGTAAAACAGGCGTGTTGAAAAATTGTGGATGCATCTGGGGTAATGAGGGGGGATCGAAGACGAGAGTGAAAGCGGGAATGGAAGCGGGAGCGGAAGCGGGAGCCGGAGCGGAAGCGGGAGGGGAAGTGGGAGTGGAAGCGGTCGAAGAAGTGGAAGAGTAAGTGTCCTCATACTCCGTATTCAATAAATGAGATGCCAGTCCAGAAACACATCTCATTATTTGGAGCGAAGCTATTCAACTTATTTATAAGGGGCAAACCAATATTGTCGTAAACATATGTGAAAGTTTATCGTTTTAAAGATGAATACGCTTTAACACGTAAAAGGTTTAGGGTTAACGTGTCATCACTGGAAAGACTCCATATATTAGTAACAATAGATCATCAAGTCAAAGTACTGTGCGACATTTAATAAATTAATTGAATAAGTATTAAATACCACTAATTAATCTTTTCATTCTTGTCTTTAATCGCCACAAAAACATCGGTGACGGTCAATGTTATTATAACTAAAAACCTGTATCTAACATCATAAGCGCTTCGACAGCGCCTTGTTAAAACTTGGCTAACTAGCTTATTTTACATTTCGCCCGTATCTAAGCAACATAACTAACAGGTATTTTTTTACATTGTGTAAGAGTGATGTGCCGATCTAATAAGATAAATTAGCAGCAGGTAAAAAATATAACGGTATAAGCGGTGACATTTAATTGTTGTGCGGGTGTGGTAACTCTTTAATAAGGGCGAGAGAAACTTACCCAATACATGTATGTATTATTCAACTATATTGTTTGATAACATTATAAGAGTGCGATCAAATGAAAATTAATCAAATAAGCGTGTTATTATTATTTTTGAAACGGATTCGAATGCAGAAAAATCACTGAAGGTTTCCCATGATAGGCTTTGAGGCGTTGCTTCCTGTGTCAAACTTACGAATTGTACAATGCGGTATGGCGTTGAACTAGTATGGCGCTATTTAGTAAAACAGGCGTGTTGAAAAATTGTGGATGCATCTGGGGTAATGTGAGGTCGCGCGGTAAATTTCTCATCAGCCTCCGCGTTCATTCGGTCGTGAGATCGACGGTGATCGCTCCAATATCGGGTGCATCGTAATTGCATCGCAAATGGGGACCGAACGAGCCATTACTATAATGGTTCTTCACATTACACGCGCGTTCACGTATTGAAATTTAGTCACAACTAGCGGGCCTGGCTGAGGCTGTCCTGCACTGGTAATTAAAAAAACCTTGATGAATGATATACCTAAACTTCTCTCACGAATCTCTTTATTTACTGGTCAAAACCGCATGAAAATCTGTTTAGTAATTTTGAGTTTATCGCGAACACACAGACAGATAATGGGAGTGTAAGGGGTGTCAAATAACATCTAAAACTTGAGACATCCAAGCCAACCTCACCTGCACGTGGTGCACCCTGCTGAATAACGAACGAGGCAATGGAGATAGCGGGGTGGTAGGGTTTTACAGCCTGACTGGGTCGCAACCATGGTATATGGCGAAAAAGCCCGTCATAGTGATTCGCTTCTGCTGGTCGCGTTTTGGGATCAGCCTGTGCATATCCAGCTTTTCGCAGGCCGGCATGACAGCGGCGACCGGCGATGGACAGTATGTCACTCGGTGGTCGCCATTGTTTTTGGATTGTACTGAGCTTACCATCAGGTACAGTGCAGTCATTTTGCCGTGCTATGATAAAAAAAAGGTAGACGTGTCAGACAGAGGACTTTGTTTTATAATAGGTGATGATTAATAAACTGCATCGAGTATGAATATTAGGTTCAATTATTCACACATTTTGCATTCTTTCTGGTGCATACAAATAGCGTTGCCGTTTGCAGAAAAACTAACAGGTATTTTTTTACATTGTGTAAGAGTGATGTGCCGATCTAATAAGATAAATTAGCAGCAGGTAAAAAATATAACGGTATAAGCGGTGACATTTAATTGTTGTGCGGGTGTGGTAACTCTTTAATAAGGGCGAGAGAAACTTACCCAATACATGTATGTATTATTCAACTATATTGTTTGATAACATTATAAGAGTGCGATCAAATGAAAATTAATCAAATAAGCGTGTTATTATTATTTTTGAAACGGATTCGAATGCAGAGAAATCACTGAAGGTTTCCCATGATAGGCTTTGAGGCGTTGCTTCCTGTGTCAAACTTACGAATTGTACAATGCGGTATGGCGTTGAACTAGTATGGCGCTATTTAGTAAAACAGGCGTGTTGAAAAATTGTGGATGCATCTGGGGTAATGAGGGGGGATCGAAGACGAGAGTGAAAGCGGGAATGGAAGCGGGAGCGGAAGCGGGAGCCGGAGCGGAAGCGGGAGGGGAAGTGGGAGTGGAAGCGGTCGAAGAAGTGGAAGAGTAAGTGTCCTCATACTCCGTATTCAATAAATGAGATGCCAGTCCAGAAACACATCTCATTATTTGGAGCGAAGCTATTCAACTTATTTATAAGGGGCAAACCAATATTGTCGTAAACATATGTGAAAGTTTATCGTTTTAAAGATGAATACGCTTTAACACGTAAAAGGTTTAGGGTTAACGTGTCATCACTGGAAAGACTCCGCTTTATAATAGAAGTAATATTTTTCCTAAATGTTTTTTTTTATTTAATTTTATTCGGGATATTTTTAACACTATATAAAACCAGCGCAGTCTTCAAGGAGGCTGGGGACACAGATGTCGCGTCGATTGACAAAATAACTGATACGAGATACTTAGTTAGACTTTAAAATAAGCTTATATTCTGTATTTATTTGGTATATACTAGCTGTGCCCGCGACTACGTCCGCGTGAAATTTCAATTATAAAATAATGATTAATGAGATCATAGGATCGTACTGTGTGTATTAAAGCATATACAATGCACAATGTAGGAAAGCATGTCCTACATGTTATACCAGTGTATAAACTATCGCTATACCAAATATTGACAAAATCTATTAAGTAGCTTTTACGTGAATTCCGTACAAACGACAAACAGACAGTCAGAATCAAAATTTTAAACTGAAAATGTGTTCTATCATTGATTCTAAGCCCTATCGGGGTATTTTGTCTTGAAAATATTTAATGTATAGATTTTGTTCCGTTATCATTTTATCATATGTATATAAATTTAAAAAAAAATTAACGAAATCTATAGTAATATTAGCGGGCCCGGCGGACGTTGCCCTGTCTTGATAATAAAAAATATCCTGAAAGTCAACCGCAGCGTCACTTACCGGATCCAATTGTAAATCTAAACCATTCTCGGATCCACTTGAACACGCACACAAAATTTCATCAAAATCGGTCCAGCCGTTTAGGTAGAGTTCAGTGACATACACACGTACAGAAGAAATTTATATATTAAAGATAAATAAAGAGGTAAAGTTTGAGAGTTTGTGATGTTGTGGGGGTAATCTCAGGAACAACTGAGCCGATATTGAAAATTTATTTAGCAATAAAAAGCCACGTTATTTGTGTCATACGCTATATATTATCCCGAAAAATAAGAATACTTTTTTGTGGTAGTCGGATATGTAAAGTAAGTCTGACAAAAACGACCAAACGAAAACGTTTCTTACGAACGCTGCCTTAACAATGAGATATATATGATTTACTTCTAGAGAAAAGTTGTAGAGCTTAATATTGCCCACAAAAAAGTCACGGACAGCATATGTCTAACTTTTATATTTAAGTTATCGAGTATGAATATTAGGTTCAAATATTCACACATTTTGCATTCTTTCTGGTGCATACAAATAGCGTTGCCGTTTGCAGAAAAACTAACAGGTATTTTTTTACATTGTGTAAGAATGATGTGCAGATCTAATAAGATAAATTAGCAGCAGGTAAAAAATATAATAGCGGTGACATTTAATTGTTGTGCGGGTGTGGTAACTCTTTAATAAGGGCGAGAGAAACTTACCCAATACATGTATGTATTATTCAACTATATTGTTTGATAACATTATAAGAGTGCGATCAAATGAAAATTAATCAAATAAGCGTGTTATTATTATTTTTGAAACGGATTCGAATGCAGAAAAATCACTGAAGGTTTCCCATGATAGGCTTTGAGGCGTTGCTTCCTGTGTCAAACTTACGAATTGTACAATGCGGTATGGCGTTGAACTAGTATGGCGCTATTTAGTAAAACAGGCGTGTTGAAAAATTGTGGATGCATCTGGGGTAATGAGGGGGGATCGAAGACGAGAGTGAAAGCGGGAATGGAAGCGGGAGCGGAAGCGGGAGCCGGAGCGGAAGCGGGAGGGGAAGTGGGAGTGGAAGCGGTCGAAGAAGTGGAAGAGTAAGTGTCCTCATACTCCGTATTCAATAAATGAGATGCCAGTCCAGAAACACATCTCATTATTTGGAGCGAAGCTATTCAACTTATTTATAAGGGGCAAACCAATATTGTCGTAAACATATGTGAAAGTTTATCGTTTTAAAGATGAATACGCTTTAACACGTAAAAGGTTTAGGGTTAACGTGTCATCACTGGAAAGACTCCGCTTTATAATAGAAGTAATATTTTTCCTAAATGTTTTTTTTTATTTAATTTTATTCGGGATATTTTTAACACTATATAAAACCAGCGCAGTCTTCAAGGAGGCTGGGGACACAGATGTCGCGTCGATTGACAAAATAACTGATACGAGATACTTAGTTAGACTTTAAAATAAGCTTATATTCTGTATTTATTTGGTATATACTAGCTGTGCCCGCGACTACGTCCGCGTGAAATTTCAATTATAAAGACTTTTGGTTAATGAAGTTACTGCTTTTTCCAAGTTAGTTCTAAAAATGTGTAGAGTTAGGCGAAAAGAATATACCAGAAAATTATTGGGTCTCGTTGTTTTAACTTTCAACGTGAATTTTATTTAATTATACCAGTGTATAAACTATCACTATACCAAATATTGACAAAATCTATTAAGTAGCTTTTACGTGAATTCCGTACAAACGACAAACAGACAGTCAGAATCAAAATTTTAAACTGAAAATGTGTTCTATCATTGATTCTAAGCCCTATCGGGGTATTTTGTCTTGAAAATATTTAATGTATAGATTTTGTTCCGTTATCATTTTATCATATGTATATAAATTTAAAAAAAAATTAACGAAATCTATAGTAATATTAGCGGGCCCGGCGGACGTTGCCCTGTCTTGATAATAAAAAATATCCTGAAAGTCAACCGCAGCGTCACTTACCGGATCCAATTGTAAATCTAAACCATTCTCGGATCCACTTGAACACGCACACAAAATTTCATCAAAATCGGTCCAGCCGTTTAGGTAGAGTTCAGTGACATACACACGTACAGAAGAAATTTATATATTAAAGATAAATAAAGAGGTAAAGTTTGAGAGTTTGTGATGTTGTGGGGGTAATCTCAGGAACAACTGAGCCGATATTGAAAATTTATTTAGCAATAAAAAGCCACGTTATTTGTGTCATACGCTATATATTATCCCGAAAAATAAGAATACTTTTTTGTGGTAGTCGGATATGTAAAGTAAGTCTGACAAAAACGACCAAACGAAAACGTTTCTTACGAACGCTGCCTTAACAATGAGATATATATGATTTACTTCTAGAGAAAAGTTGTAGAGCTTAATATTGCCCACAAAAAAGTCACGGACAGCATATGTCTAACTTTTATATTTAAGTCACAAAAAGTAGTTTTTTATTAATATTTACCGCCCAACTAAGTGGGCGCGGGTCAGCTAGGAGATTTATAAAAATCGAGCCGTCACGGGACGCCTGGCAGATGTGAAACATCGAAATTGTTTTGTATAAGTTATATGCCTAAAAGAACAGATTACGACAACATTCAGCTATGGCATAATGAAAAGATAAAGCATTACAAATTTGTTACATAAAATAAAGACTGTTTATTTATTTTATTACACAATTATTCACTTTTATTAAATACAAAAATTCACCAAGGCGCAGGCGCGGTGTGTTTGGCGGCATTTATCAAAACAGTTTATCAGACAAATCAATTTCAATCTTATGTTTATACAGATAGGGTTGCAAATGTTTGTGCTTTGCGTCGCCACGGGTCGCCAAGCCAATAATCAGGCTTACCCGCGGCTACAGATATTTCACATAAAAAAAACTATTATAAAGTTAGTTTTTCGGTTATCTAAAGTACCTATACGTTAACATATTAAAACAAACCACGTATTTTAAAAGCAAATGCTAATAATAAATCTAATTAAGAGAACACGGTTGTTATACACGATTTTTATTATTCAAAGCAACAAATAAAAAATTCTACATACGAGCGACTGTAGACTTGAGCGACGACTCCTCGTGCGCTCATTACCTACGCCCGCCTGCATGCGGTAATTAGTTCGTAATTACCTACCGACTAGGGTTACCATGCTCAAACTTACCTCATGGACTGTATCACTAAAATATTATTATTAACTTTATAGGCTTTAGTGTTTAACTACTGTCGCTTCTGATTTTTTTTATATTATAGGAGGCAAACGTACAGGTCGGTCACCTGATGGTTAGTGATCACCGCCGTCCATAGACACTTGCAACACCAGGGCAGTCGCAAGTGCGTTGCCGATCTTTTGATTTTAAATTAATCACTTCTTCTTCTTACCATTAGCCCACATAAGTAGGGTCGGTACAACATGTTTGTCATGTTGTGGTATATGATTTGGCTTAATTTTTACGATCGGCCGCCTGCCTGACAGCAACCCTCCTTGGGATTATTTTCTTGTACCATTCTACTTATGATTATTATTACATAGTTACGAAGTCCGATGGGTAGGTGCTTAATGGTGGTAGAGCCACGCTGAAACTATTACTATTTTCAGCACGAATGGGTCGGCTCGTCCGGGGTAGTACCACCCTCTCATAGAAAACCGACGTCAAGTAACAGTGCTTGCATTGTTGCGTTTCGTTCAGTCAGTGAGAGCGCCGGAGGTCCACCTCCCCTCCCCTTTCCTCTCTCCTCTCCCTTTCCCTCCCCTAACCCTTACCCCCAAAGGGTGGTAACGCACTTGCGACTCCTCTGGTGTTGTTAGTGTCCATGGACGGTGGTGATCACTTAACATCAGGTGACCCATCTGTTCGTTTGCCATCTATGACATAAAAAAAAGTCTATTTATAGTGTCTGCTTGAGCGGCACCACCGTTCCGGTTAAAAACGAAGTTTATCGAGAATATGATTTGCTACAGAGTATGTTTAGATATAATAAACCATTATAATAATATAAAATATGAAAACTGTAATAGAAAAAATTATTTAATAATAGAAAAAATTATTTAATTAATTAATGAAATTAATGAAAAATATCTTATGCAATTTAGATCCCAAGGAAGTTATGTGCATAATAACCACGCCAGCCTACGACGTATTGGCGATTTCAAACTCTGAAAAATCAACAGTTCTATGATATAGTAAGTGATACAAGAATATTTCTCAGGTTCGGATTTCCTCACGATGTATTCCTTCATCGTCAGCCGATAGTTTCACCAATATAAATTAGTAAATAGAGCGAATTCCAAAAAAATCGTTGGTACGTATCGGGGTTCTGTTCTGCAGACATCGATATCATATTCCAGCGGTCAAACCACTACACCATTACAATTTTTAATTTTTATACATGTTTGGATCAAAAGCCGTGGTGCATGTATGAAGAGCAGAATATATTCATAAATTATGGTCACCCTACTTCATAACAGTCACGTATTGAGGTTGGTATTACTGTAATTAAGTTTATTGCGACACGACACCGTGTATGTGGAGGTTTCAGAGGGGGGAGTGCTCTTTGAATTCTTATCTTGAAAATTGTGTTACCTACTTAGGTGTAATTTTAATATTTTTTAGAATCAAAATTTATGGTTGTCCCTTAATTAATAGCGGTTTGTCATAATATGCTAAGTTGTTTGGACTTTAATACGTTGGAATACGATGCAGGTATGTATCTTTCTTAGTGTAACTTAAATTATGACAAATCTCAAGCTACGAGGTAGCGTGACTTATTAATATAGCTTTAGATAGATATATAGATAGATATTAGATAGATATACGCTCGATTATAGCGTCCACTCTGGACGTACACTTACCCTTGTCACTTTTCTCTATATATAACACTATATATGCCTTTACTGATGTTAAAATCTTATCTATCTATGTACATATATTAATAAGTGAAGGAAATTTCTTGTACCCCTATTCAATCATATTGTGATACGGGGTAGCGTGAGATTTGTCATAATTTAAGTTCACATTGAGAAGGAGTACGGAAAGAGAATATTTATATATAGTATCTGTTAAAAGAAACTAAATCCCTCGAGTCCCGAGAATCATTTATTTATTAGGTTTGCAATAATTGTTACATCGGTTTATACTAAACAGAAAATATTACTTTAACCGCTACCTACGATGTACACTGTACAGTTTCTTAATGTTTATGCTATAGCGTACTGTTATACCATGAGCATATAAGGGTTAGTGTTGCTCCAGCACTACTCAAAATCTGCTTAGTAAGTAAAGCTATATCAAGCTCTATTCGATAGTCAGTTTTCCAGTCAGTCGGTATTCAGATCTTGGGAGCGGTTGTCCAAATTATCTTTTGAAATTGTATATTAATTTTGTGTATTAATAAAAAAAAATCATAGTGGTTTAAATCATAAGCACCATAGAAACTAATGTACCTTATGATGTACGGGTTAACGGACATTTTTAAAAACATGGCGTCCGCCATTTTAAGGTTGAAATCTTTAATTCGGTATCGGAGGAGTATAAAACTTTCATTACTTACTTTCATACTGAATGACAAACACATAAAGTCAAATACACATTAGTCTGTGGTCAAACAATCGTTTTGAGTAGAGGTTATTTCTACAGAAGTTAATATAAAATACTTATTTGAATAAATAAAAATATAAGGATAATAATGTATTTATATATGCTGCCTTAATAGAATAAAATTAAAAGCAAACAAACAAATTCACTTTCGCATTTATATTATAAGTAAGGAATCCTACATTATCTTTATATATAAATTTCTTCTGTACGTGTGTATGTCGCTGAAGTCCTCCTAAACCGCTGGACCAATTTGAATGAAATTTTGTGTGCGTGTTTCAGTGTATCCGAGAATGGATTAGATTCACAATTGGACGCGGTAGGTGGCGCTGCGGGTGCCTTTTAGGATGTTTTTTTATTATCAAGGCAGGGCTACGTCCGCCGCGCCCGCTCTTAGTAATATATATTTTTACATATATGTCAACTATTAACGTTTAGTTCTTCTTTGAAAAAATAAATGAAATTTCTCACATATTTATGAAGTTTTAAAACAGGTCTAGCATGATCCTCAACGAACTTAGAATATGCTATGTTATATATATGAACAACAAACAAAACGTTCAGATCACAAATCTCAAGCCGTCGGTACCCGAGAGATCTGTGAACTGAATTTTGATCCCGGTACGTTTCCTATTTGGACCAAAACTATATAGAATAAAAATAAATACTTTTTGTGTCTTTATTGTAAAAATACAAAAGGGTCAAAGATGCAGTCTAAATTTTTTAAATCACAACAAGATAACGTTTACTAAACTATGTTTTTTGTTTGTTTGTTGTTTGTTTTATGTTTTTCAAGTGATTTTAAATGGCGTTGTGGTCTAACATGGTATGTTAAATCTTGAAGAAGAATAGCGGAGTACAGCTACATACCTATAGATGTTAGTGTGCATTAGGAAAAAATATACCTCCTACTAAACGCGAACTGAAATACATACTTATTTAATTCACATATTTTTTCATTTTACACAATTTTCTTCTATATCTCCTTTATAAGGCACACATTCGGCTTTGCGTGTAATACTGTCCGCATATATTCTGAGCATATCGCAGGGTTCTGCCAAGTAGGATACCCTGGACAGGTTGCAAAGACGAGCTGTCGGCGTTGTTAGTGATACAGGCACATTGACATTGCCTCACTGAGCGGGTTCTACCGTGTGTATCATAGCAATTGTTATGAAGAGCTATTCAATTCAATCTCTTCCTCTGCTATCCATAACCGAATCACGCGTGCTGGGCTTCGGAGCTATAGCTTTTCTGTAAATCCTATCTGGTCACGATTTAAAAAGTTCGCATACACCTTATTTTTGCCGTACCGTGAAGCTGTGGAACAATCTCCCGGACAGTATGTTCCCTTATATGATGATACGGGGTCCATCAAGTGTAACATGAAGAGACATTTACGCAGGCTGGCATTACAGCGGTGACCGGCGGTGGAAGGTTTGTCTCTCAGTGGTCGCCACTGTTTTTAGACTTAACTGTGCTGACCATCAAGCATAGTGCAGTCACTTTGTCGTGCTACTTTTTTTTTTTCGAACTGCCTACGCTATTGACCAACCAGGGTCTTAACAGCTTCACCGGACTACTAAGGCGAGCGCTTAAGGCACTCAGCCGATTTTATTTTGACAACTAGCTCAAGGGTGCGCGGCACACCTCTGCTTTGGCTGTTGCCTGATACATACAATTCGCGACCTATGTGAGCTAAGCTAAGCTAACTATTCATACATATATGAGTTTTTGAACCATATTGTGTACCAAGCATACATAACTCAATAACTCTTATATATATTTCGTATCGGATAATATTCTAAACTATTTCAGTTTGATAAGGGAAAAAAGAATATAACCCTTCCACTTGCATGTGTAAGCGTGTATGCGTGCACGCGTGTGGAGGTGATATGTGTAATGTTGTCGCAGTGATGTAAGATTTTGTGTCACTGTATCGCGCGAGCAGCGTACTCAAGGGCTCCATGTCGAGGGAACGGACCTAGGCTTGAGCAGCTGCCGAGGGGGGCCTAGTCTTTGCCGTGCTACAATTTAAAAAAATACAACGTTATTAATTGTATACAATACTAGCTTTTGCCCGCGACTTCGTCCGCGTGGAATAGTTACTTTGGGCTAACGCTAAAATAACCCCGATCTTAAAACATTGGTCATTGATGCTTCGCTCCTATTTGTCTTAGCATGATATATATAGTTGTTGCTTTCCTCCATAAATTAGCTATCTAAAGCTTTTTTTTATGTCATAGGAGGCAAACGTACAGATGGGTCATCTGATGTTAAGTGATATCGTCCATAGACACTTGCAACACCAGGGGAGTCGCAAGTGCGTTGACAGCCTGTGTTGGAGGGGGAGGAAGGGAAGCGGAAGGGTAGAGGAGGAAGGGGAAGAGAGGTGGGCCTCCGGTGCTCTCACTGACCGAACGAAACGCAGCAATGCAAGCATTGTTACTTCACGGCGGTTTTCTGTACACGGGTGGTAGTACCCCAGCCGAGCCGACCCATTCATCCTGAAACCAGTAATAGTTTCAGCGTGGCTCTACCACCTACCTGAGAAATTTTTTCTAATCGTACCAGTAGTTCCTGAGATTAGCGCGTTCAAGAAAACAAACTCTTCATCTATATAATATTAGTATCGATTCTTTTAGTATTATAATAAAACATGTAATTTTTTTCCGCCGAAACTATTTAGAGTTAAACGTTACCCGAAAAAAATATAACGAATTTTTTTTGTAAAACAAAATTAACGAATTGAGACCCGACCGATTTTTCATATATCCCCTTTAACGTAAAACCTTTGTCCCGTGATTCACGCGGTCTGCCTCCCAATGCGGCTATTGTGTTCGGATTAAATTATATTTCTAAGCGAATATACCGAGATCCTGTCGCGAAGGAAATTGTTTATATCACCTCGTAAACTGGGAACTTGGTGAAAAATATAGTTTTTTGTTAACGAACAAATACGTTTTTTTTCTTCTTAATAATATGTTTGTAAATGAACTTAAATTACAAGTCGTGTAATGTTAATAATGGGATCAAAGTCACTTAAACAAACGTTCAAACACAAATGTCATTATGTTATAGTCAATGCATAAAATATTTCAACCTATTGGGTCATCGTATTTCTACTATTATGTATACACACATGTAAATAAAAAAGACATTTTGACATCTGCCAATAAAGGACTTCAAAAAAGGTTGTGAAAGAGGTTGCTATGCTCGACTGTATGAATTATTTTACTCTTACGTTCCAATTATCCTTTTTCATTGTACATTAAACAATGATATTGTAACATACAACTATTATTATAATATTTATCCCTTTAAAAATCAATGAACTATGGTCGAATGTCGACCACTTGGCGCCCACTAGTTACTTTTGCAAAATTATAATTCTGTCATAACTTTTAATATTAAAATAGATACACAACAGTTATGAACACTTAATACTTATCGTGAATTGTGGTGCTAAATAATATTCACAATTATTTTATGAAATGCGAGATTTCGTTATAAATAATTACGTGAAACTCGATTAGAAGTTTAATTAAATGTATTTACAGTTGTTTCTTAATATTACCGATAATTTAAACGCAAAATATTTATTTTATTTTATTGTAGCACGGCATGACGCTGCAAATGACTGCATTATGCCTGATGGTAAGCACAGTACAATCCAAAAACAATGGCGACCACCGAGTGACACTATCCATCGCCGGTCGCCGCTGTCATGCCGGCCTCCGAAAAGCTGGATATGGATATGCACAGGCTGATCCCGAAACGCGACCCGCGAAACGGATTTTTTGGTAATTCAAGTTCCAAGTTTAAGCGTTTAATTCGTGAGATCTGGTTTAAGAAGAAATGAGGTTCTGATTTTATGTGAACGGTTGATTTAATCTCGATCTTCGTGGTACGTTAACTACAACGATAGTAGAATATAAAATAATAGAAAGAATTGTCAAATAAACTGAAGGCATACAACGACGTATTCTGCTGTTGTAAGAAAAGGCGTATCCAACTATACCACAAATCGTAAAAAAAGCCTAAAAGTTTTTAACCTCCACCTTTAGCTAATTACGTCGAACTTGTTTTTGATTAAATGTAATTTATAGATGCTAATAATCTAATAGGTGAATTAAAAATAAATAGATGCACCTGTCCTGACTCCGAATATACGTATAACTAAGTATTGCAAAAAATGGTAAATGTACCCATTTTTGTTTGGAAGGCAATATTATATAATTCTAATAACTGAGTAGTTCTTAGTAAGAAAGCGGTTACCATGTAACTAATTTGTCTTAAAATTAAACATTCATAATTATGTGACAAGAAAAATATATACAAGAATAGTTTCAATACCCATAACAATATATATTATACTAGCTGACCCGTGCCCACTTCGTTGGGCGGTAATAGGCATTATCAAGCTACAACTTTTTTCTAGAACTCAATCATATATCTCTCATCGTTAAGGCAGCGTTCGTAAGAAACGTTTTCGTTCGACCATTTTTTCTCCGACTCCCCAGATATTACCCCCTACAACCTCACAAACTTTACCTCTTTATGATATTAGTATAGATAATACAATTAGTTAATAGCTTCTGCCCGCGACTTCGGACGCATGGAATGGTTATTTTGGGCTAAGACGCAACGGAAGCTCTGAAAAGGAAAAAGTACCCCGATTTAACATTCTTCATTGCTGGTTCGCTCCTATGGGTCTTAGCGTGATGATAGCCTATAACCTTCGCCGATAAGTGAGCTATATAACACTAATTTTCCCAATCGGACCAGTTCTTCCTGAGATTACCCCCTACAACGTCACAAACGTATAAATTTTACCTCATTATAATATTAGTATAGATTAATGTAAACTTAAAAAGCCATTTTATTTCTTTTATACACTTTAATCTTTAAAGTGATAATGGTTTACTTGATAGCTGTTCGGATACAGCGTCGATGGACGTAGGCCTGAATCCTTGCAACTGCCGTCCTTGGTGTGATCACGCAGTTATACTTGCGAGTCAGTCTCCTTGAGATTTAGCGTGTTTACCATCTAAGATTACATGGTCATTTAACATGTGATGACATTGTGGTTTCAACGACTTATTCGGTGTTATTAAAAAAAAAGTTAAATACGCATTAAATTTAAATTAAAAAGGAATTAAATGCACCGCACTCGCCCGATGCGCCCAAAGCGACACAAGAATAAGATGGCGAACATTCAGCGACCGCGGTGCATATAATTCGAAACTTTTTTAAAGCAAATATTCAATACGTATTTAACTTTTTTGTAATAACACCGATTAAATATAAAAAATACCTATAAATCATATTTGATCTTTTTCTGCTTTTTAGAACCTACTTGTTGGATCTGTCATCAAGTTACAGTTCTTAAGCACGAAGTAATTGCTATATACATTGTAGGTAAGATATACATTGTAGGTAAGAATGTATGCTAAGTGAGAACGAAGTAATTCGTTTGTAATATAAACTATCTACTTATTACTAAACGTAATACCGAGAAAATTCGAACATTGAATGCCTATATATCAGCTGATAAGATATGCTCTAAGTCACGTGGTCGATGTAACCGAGAAAATTCGAACATTGAATGCCTATATATCAGCTGATAAGATATGCTCTAAGTCACGTGGTCGAACCTCTATACAATTTTTTTTTATTTATTTCACAAAACTGGTTACAAAAGAGTTTGTTAACAGATGTTACACAATACGTATAATCAGCCAGTCAGTCAGGAAAACCAATAAACACTCTGAAGGCACTGTAACTATTTATCCGGGCAGAGCTTCGCCTTACAGTAACTTCCACATAGGAGTGCGTGCAGATCAGCGACATCTTGCCCTTTATATGCTGAACTCCCACCAATGTAGTCTCATACCGGGGTGAATAATGAATAGCCGACCAATAGCGTTCGAGGTCATTAGTAACACCCCCGATAAAGTCAATAGCGCGGTATCGCAGGTCAATAGTGGTTCCCCGGGTAGCGTTGTAGTCTCGCCTCTCGGGTATGTCATAGCGGTACCGGACGTAGTCATTAACACC
>MU159867.1:77729-108855 GCA_015888305.1 Antheraea pernyi | reverse complement strand
GAAATGCTGGCAAGGCCCTGTCACTCGGTAGGAATCAATTACGGGTTTTAGTGAGAGTACTCACTGGACACTGTTGTCTTAAACAGCACTTGTACAACATCGGTGTCCAGAGCACAAGAGAGTGTAGATTTTGTGATAGTGTGGATGAGACCCCCAAACACCTCTTGTGTGAGTGTGATCCACTGAAGCCTACACGAAACCGAATTCTAGGGAAGCATGTATTGCCTCCGGATGAGGTACAGATGCTCTCAACCAAAAAAGTCCTGCAGTTCTTAAATACTATAGGACTAGGCGGAGAGCTTTAGTAATATGGGGCGATCACAATAGATCAACACTGGTTGCAGTGATACAGAATAAAGGCCAGCATAGCCCCTTTTACAGAATAAAAAAAATAAAAAAAAATAATAATATTGGGGAGTTTTTGCAACCGGTTTTGAGCGCTACTTTTATTCGAGACTGTGAGTTTTGGGTCTTTATATGTCTATGGGAATCGGTTAAGAACATTTCCCTCCTCTGTTCCTCAGACGAATTTATTCATTTTTTTTTATTTTGTAGCTGTCGATGAAATTTGATGTTATTTATAAAAAAATGGAAAAAGGTTTTTCTTTTATGGTTGAAATTCGACCACTCGTATATCTAAAGGTACACAATATATATTAACATGTGACGCGTGATATATTTAGCTCTCTTTAATAAAGGAAGTCCTATCTGGTAATATCTATAAATGTTATGTAATCGTTTAAGATAATAGTAACCCTAGGCTACAGGCCACACTCCTATTACAACCTCATTTCCAGCTCATTACGAGTGACTTCGTAAAACAAAGTTACGTTACCGGCCTACTCTTACAATGGAAAGACAACTTAATGGAGACAGTTCTCGTAGATTTTGTAATTATTGCAATTTGCGTTTGTCTCAAGTCTCGAAGATACAGCAACTAAATAACAAATAAAGGGAATTGGTATTACGTTTAGTTTAAAACTCATTTTTGTTTAGCTCATTTCTGCTTCACAACAGTTGTTTCATAAATTACTACATAGTTTTTTTTTAAACGTTGCTTAATAAACTTTTAAAGTTGAAATCTGTCGGTTACACTCTTCAAAGCTCTCTTTATTTTATTTTCTTATGAGATACTCGGTTAAACTACCTATAGTTATTGAATCAACATGTTATCCATAAGATAAACTGTCCATTGGCCCGTTGTTTTACTGACATTTATCGTATGATTGCATTGCAAAAACGCAATTTGTCAAGTTATCGAACCGATAACGCTATTGAACAGATAAACTACAATTAAAGTACCTCAGAAACTGGGCATTAGTTATGCATTTGTTTAAGATGATAAAAAAATCTCGTACATTGCGCCAGCATCTACAGATAATGTCGTAAGACAATCGGTACAAAGAAAAAAAACTAAAATTATTATAACGACTTTGCAATAAACATTATGCAGTTTTTTTAAATAATTTACTAACTGTAGTTACACGCGGCTTAGTATGCATTTGTTATTATTTGTAGTTATAATTCTTTGCTGTACTAGACAGTTGAGTTATAACACGATAAATATTGTGTAAATTCCAATCGTACCTACTCAAATATACATGCAAACCAATTACCAGAACAATCCATTGAAAGGTATATCAGTTGATGCACCCTAACATAACGTAGTGACGCGCGAATTCAGATTAACATAATAAACAAGACTTCTTGGGCTTTAAACTGAATAAGCGGTTTTATTCGTAAAATCACACGTTGCACTGCTTGTAAAGCACCATATTGACATACCGCATACATAGCAGCGCCATCAAGTATACTATACTAGAAAATAAACAGGCAAAGACACTTCTACCATACAGCCAAGTATTAATATAAAATTTAATCCAATAGGATGATCCCAAAATGGATAAGGTAAAAACGGTTTCAATGAAAAACTCCTTAAATATGCTACATTTCATGATGCTAGGTTAAAGGATATTGGGATTTACCAATATCATATATAAGAACCAATATCAACGAATGTTCTGCGGATTATATTTCAGATAATAGATGTTTTTTTTAGAATAGTTTTAATTAAAATATTTATTTTATACCTGTTTTTAGCGACTATAATATAGTACCCGGTATTTCCATTAGCACGTCGGGGAGAAGAGTGAGACACCGTGTTAAGATCGACTTGCTTCGGTTTTGTAAAGCGTTATCTCTATCACACAGCGCAATTACTGGTTAGACAAAGATAACGCTACACTAAACCGAATTTAACCGACTTGCCGACTATCTCGGTTTTCTTCGTCACGTGGTAAATCAAAAGCCGACTATTGTATATACTTTTGCAAACTTATAAGAAGTAATTTTATTTTATAACATCACATAACAAAAATAGATATAAAATAATATAATGTAGATATTTAGACAGCCAGTACACAACCTCATTAGAATTCCGCGAACTTAATTCTAAGAACCCTACAAATCAGACCATCAACGATCGCACTTTAAAACTTATGCATATTTCATGTAATTTATATATTCCAAACGCGTACATATATGCACAAATACAGTGTAAGAAGGCATTCGTATGAGGATATGAAAATCGTTTAAACGTATACAAGAAGCGGTAATTGAGTCATTGTTTTGTCTCTAATAGTGTACTAACGTAACTAATACGTACACAGGTGTGATAACACGTCCGTTTGTATGTCTCCACAGCATCCGGTGTCAAATTCATGTTATAGTTTCATAGAATAATTCGCGATTCTTATTAAGCTTCGTGTAAATAAGGCGGCATACGCTTGAATGTTTTGAATATGAATGACTAGGTGCAGACAGATGTCTTGACAGGAATGCGTTGCTGTGTCAATTACTTCAAGTGTCTTCAAGTGTTTAGATGTGTATTAGTTAATATTATCGAGAAATCACAATTAATCTATTACTGGTGAAAAAGAGTTATTTTGATGAGGTTTTCAATATTTCTCCTCTTTTGTGGACTCTTCTTTTTGAACGCCATAGTTCCATATGTATTTGTTTATGGTTAGCGAACTACATCGTGTCATATTTAAGCCTAGTATTACATTATCTAGCTGTGCCCGCGACTTCGTACGCGTTGGACCTTATATAAAAACAGCAATGAATAAAGTCATCTGACTGTACTAAGTCAATTTACTTATTTACTTTTCTCTCGTACGTAGGCCGAATCGTCATTAATATTACAATAACTTTTGATAGAGTGGAGCGATTGTAATGAAACAAAGACTAAGTTATTCTCGAAGATATGATTTATGATTTTTTTAAATTGTGAACCCAGTACTTTCTAATGGTGGTAGAGCCACGCTGAAACTATTACTGGTTTCAGCATGAATGGGTCGGCTCGTCCGGGGTAGTACCACCCTCTCATAGAAAACCCTGAGAACTGGTAACTATGTTCAAGGCAGCTATTCAAATATATATGAATTTACAATATGTGTTTTATATATATAAAAAATATATCTACACTATTTATACTAATATTATAAAGAGGTAATTTTTGTGGGTTTGGATATTCGGGGTAATCTCCGGTACTACTGATCCGATTTTGATAAATATTTTGGTAAATATGTATTTTCAGTAATTAATCACAATAAATGTAATTAGAATAGGCAAAAATTCTATAATATGGCGTACGCTTAAACAGTTTCTAATAAAGGAATAAAATCTATAGCAAAAATATTCACTACTTTTAACTTTACAAAGAAATCCGTGACATCATATTATATCTAAGTTTAATATCTAGGCGAAATAATCTATCTATAAATATTATAAAACCAGAGCGGTTTTTTGGGATTTTTGGCGGGTTCATAGTCAGTCGTGTAGTCGATTTTGTATTTTATTGATAATCCTATGTTATTTGACTATGTATTTTGTAATAATCGTGGTGTTTTACATAATATAATTCGATTCTTTTGCACAAGTGGATGAGAAATATGACCACGGACCATGAATTCTGAGATGGCACAAAAACTCCTTGGAAAGTTCTAATAAAAGCGCCACCATCTTGTTAGAACATTGAAATTATCACAAGACAATTGTAAACTTCATAAATATAAACAAATTTATATCCATTTGTTCAGTTGCCATTATATTTCATTACATGGTGGGACTGTAAAAAGAAGATTTGATCTCTTTCTCTTATGCCCGGTTTCTGAGGTACTTTAATTGTAGTTTACCTGTTCAATAGCGTTATCGGTTTGATAACTTGTCATATTGCGTTTCTGAATAACTGTCAGGCCATTTGGTAGTTTATTCTATGGCTAACTTTGTTGAGTCAATAACTATTGGTAGTTTAATCGAGTACCTCGGAAACCGGGCATTAGTTAGTCTACTTGTTAGTACGCCCGAGCAAAACCTAAGTGGGCAACTAGTATGCAATAAAAAATGCGTACACCGTCAGCCTATAAGAGACCCTGCTGAGTTAAACTCCTCTTTCCGAAAATAGGTATGGGCATAATCACCACACCAGCCCACAACGTATTGACGATTTCAAACTCTGAGAAATCCATAGTTATATGTTTTTATTACATACAGTGGGACTAAAAGAACAATTCTCAAGTTCCTGTTTCCTCATGATTTTTTACTGCACCGTCAGCTGAATGTTACCAATTTAAATTAGTAATGGTATGCGAATTTCGTAAAATTCGTTGCTACTTAAAAAAAATACATTTTTTAATGGGGAAATTCCTAACGGATAGCCATTCCGCCGTGCAACTGAGGATGGGTTATGTCCGATTCGTACGGACTAAGACCCCACAGTACCTTCTTACACCTTTTCGCCAGTGGAGTAGCGACAGCGTTATACGCACTAAGTCTGCTCCTCCAACAGGAAGGTACATTGGTACATGGTGCATGCGTAAGGGCAAACCTGTAGACATCGCACTGGTCAAACCACTCGACTATATAGACTTAAAAATATGTAATTACTTCTAATAAATACTCATACAACAATTTTCGTCTAAAAATACTAAACCATAAAATAAGTACACTGCTCACGTCATAGGAGCACTACGGTACATGGTTTCTAATTAGTTCGCCAGGTGTCATCAGTATCGAAAAAGTTCCTCGAATCTTTTAACATGGTAATGGGACCAACGCATGCATGCACATCCAGGACAAGAATGAGAATAAATATGCGAACGGAATTTATATAGCCGACGATGCGGTAGGTCATATGATACACTGAAACGTGAACTCAGTTTATTTTTTATCCTATCGTTTTGACAATATTGTTACTGAGGTTAAAGTATTTTGAATTAAAAACATATAATTTTAAAACATAAATAGATAGCTTCTGCCCGCGACTTCGTCCGCGTGGAATTATAACTTTAACCGATTAGTCTTAGCGTGATGATATATAGCCTATAACCTTTCTAAATGAGCTGTCTAAAACTGAAAGAATTTTCTAATCGGACCAGTAGTTCCTGAGATAAGCGCGTTCAACCAAACAAACAGACCCTTTATAATTTTAGTATACATTACTCGTAGTTAACTCTCGTCGTCATTCGAACTAGGTCCGTTCCCTTGGTGTGGAGTCCTTGAGTACGCTGCTAGCGAGAATACAGTGTCACAAAATCTTACATCACTGCAACAATATTATACATATCACCTCCACACACTTGCACGCAAACATGCATACACATGAAAGTGGAAGGGTTTATTTTTCCCTTGTCGAACTGAAATAGTTTAGACAAATTATCCGACACGAAATATATGTAAGAGTTATTGAGGTATGTATGCTTGGTACACATATATGTTTCAATAACTCATTTAAGTATGAATATGTAGCTTAGTTTAGTTAGCTCAGTTATGTCGTGAATTGCATGAACTAGGTAACAGCCCAAGCTGAGGGGTGCCGTGCACGCTTGAGCTAGTTGCCAAAAAAAATCGGCTGAGTGCCTTAAGCGCTCGCCTTAGTAGTCCGGTGAAGCTGTTAAGGCCTTGCTAGGCCAATAGCGTAGTTAGTCATTTCGAGAAAAAAAAAGTCATTCGAATTACGATAACTTTTGATAGAGTGAACCGATTCTAATGAAAGAAAGACTAAATGTTACTCGATCATATGTTTTATGATTTTCTTGAAGAGGATTTATCGTAAACGTAGTACTTTAGTATTGATGCGAACATGAACAAACGGACAGACAGATATTTCTAAAAATGATAGAAATGTATTTAATTAGTTATTCGTAGATACGTCCTATTTTTTTTTTTCACAAAAATATAAAAGTACAGACACGTAAAATGTATAGACTTATTATATACAATACGGAGGTTGTTCCTTTTATGGTAGAGACAAATGTGGAGGTCATTTTGCAGCTACATCTTAATTATATGGCTCTTAAATTTTCTCAGAACACTTATCGATGTTGGCTTTAATCGATAGGTACCTTTGACTCATCTCCGTATCTCACAGTTACTAGAAAAAATGTTCGATGCCATGCAGACGTTGAATAGTCTATTGTAAACATTACTATGATACAATACGCTAGATTTATTTACAAATACGCTGTCTACGTCTCAATACTCATTGTAACTTTAATGTTTACATTAGAGACAATTAATGATGTAAACGGTTACCTAATACCGTTTATTCTTATTGCGAATTGTCGCAAAAACATTTTTTTCCATTTTAATCTATTGTTCTTTTGTTTTTATTGTTTTACGTTACCGTTCTCTTACGCATCGCAATGAAAACAAAATAACATTAAACTTTAATTTGGGGTGTAAGGGGTGTCGAATAACATCTAAGACTTGAGACCAACCTCACCTGCACGCGGTGCACCCTTTTTTTTTCCCATGGTGCCTTCATATACCTTTTTAGGTGGGGGAGCAGGGACTGCCGGCTGGCACTGCGTCTGCTCCCCCGACAGGTGTAAGCCCCTCAAGAGGCCCTGACTGCGGTCTGAGGGGTCTGAGATGGTAGACCCCTCAAAGGGGGAGTTAGTGTTAGACCCCCTGACGAACTGTGGGAGTCGCATCGGCACAATGCGCCTCCACCACATGGGCCTGTGCAGTTTAAACTGCCAGGGCGATGGACATATTTACGTCCTATAATAAAATATCCATTAAGGCCCAAGTAGCCGTCCGGGATGTTACGCTTTAAAAACTGAAACCTCTCAGCACGTTCCGCTCGTAAAAATAATAACGTAACGTATAGGGTTGTTGGTGTTTATATACGATCGATTCTTTCGGATTAGTTTAGAATTTATAGCATACCTTAAGATATATATGAGAGAGGAAATCCTGGAGGAAGGAAACAATCTCCTAAATATAGCATAACTCGCTGACCTCTGATTGAAGGTACCACAATTCAAGGTAGTAAATTAGAATATCATGATTGACTGTTTTTATACAATAAACTAGTTTCTGCCGGCGACTTCGTCCGCATGGAACAGTTACCGTTTATGCAGCTCACGCAGCGGAAGCTCTTAGAAGGAAAAAAAACACATTTTGAAACATTCTTCATTGGTACTCCGCTGCTATTGATCTTAGCCTCATGCCTATAGCCTTCCTTGATAAATGAGCAATCTCACACTGAAAGAATTTTTCAAATCGGGCCAGTAGTTCCTGACATTAACGCGTTCAAGGAAACAAACTCTTCAGCTTTATAATAAGTATAGATTTAATATTTATTTTATCATAGGAGGCAAGTGAACAGGTGGGTCACCTGATGTTAAGTGATCACCAACGTCCATCGACACTTGCAACATCAGGGGAATCGCAAGTGCGTTGCCAGCCTTAGTTTAGGGGGAGGGAGAAGGGGAAGGGAAGTGAGCCTCCGGCGCTCTTACTGACCGAACGAAACGCAACAATGCTAGCAATGTTACTTCACGTCGGTGTTTCTGTGTGTCGGGTAGTAGTACTCCGGGCGAGACGATCCATTCATGCTGAAACCAGTAATAGCTTCAGCGTGCCTCTATCACCTTGTAACCTTTAAGTGATGAAAAATAAGTGGTCGCCAGGTAACAAATAATTACTGTAAGTTGAAAAGTTCTCAATATTTTGAGAAATTAACACAGTAATTGTTTTTTCATTTATTTCATATACATTAGTTATAATCCTCGATTCTATTTAAAGTGTGTTTTGTGTACACGTTGAAATCGAGGGATTTGAAGGATTCAAAAGGCAGGTTCATGTCCAACGTGTGCGAATGAATTTTTGGTAATTCTCGTATTGAAAACTTTATTCGTTTATCGTTTATTAATACAAATTGAAAACATTAAAGGCTGACAGTGAAGGGTAAGCATCACAAGGAACTAACTTGAGAAGAGTTGAACTTAATAAGTGCATTAACATTGTATTTATACTAATATTATGAAGCTGAAGAGTATGTTTGTTTTAATCTAATCTAATTTAATAAATTCTTTCAGTGTGAGATAGCCCATTTACCAAGAAAGGATATATATAGGCATCAAGCTAAGACCAATAAGAGTGGAGCACCAATGAAGAATGTTCCAAAATGTGTTTTTTTCTTTTCTAAGAGCTTCCGCTTCGTGAGCTGCGTAAACGGTAACTGTTCTACGCGGACGAAGTGGCGAGCAGAAACTAGTTTATTGTATAAAAACAGTAAATCATGATATTCTAATTCACTACCTTGAATTGTGGTACCTTCGGTCAGTGGTCAGCGAGTTAGATTCAGTGTTAGATAGCTCGTTTTTCGAGAACAGCTATAGGCTATATCATCGCAATAAGACCAGTAGGAGCGGAGCACCAATGCAGCATGAGCACCACCAAATGAGCGTGGTGATAATATTACAAAGAACAGTTACTTTTCCAATGTTGTATTCACACCCAATTGAGATACATTAGAAAACATGAACGTTCTACTAAAAAAAGAAATGGTGGGACATAAACAGAAATATATATTTTCCACTTGTGTTGCTTTTATGACGTACCTATGAATTTTGCATAAGCCCATATCTCGGACAACCCTAATAACAGACGAAAGGTTCCGAACGTTAGCGACGCGGCGAAACCTCCGCGCGTTTGAATTATGAACGGAACCGAAATACGTTCCGAATTCAAATGAGGAGACGACGATAAGAATTCGGCCGTTTTGGCGAGACGGGGTTTTTTTTTTCGAAAACTTGCCATGTCCTACTAACTTTCTAGTATTACTGCCATTACCGAGTAGGTAATAAATGATGTTACAAGTTTCTTTCGATCATTTCAATGAATTAACAAGATGGTGGCCGTCCTGTTAGAACTTTCCAGGTAGTTTTTGTGGCAATTTAAAATCCATGCTCCGTTGTATTATTTCCCGTCCACTTTACTTATACACAATAATCGAAGTATACTGTGTAAAACACCATCAATATCACAAATATAGAGTCATATATCACAAGATTGTGAATAAAATAAAAAATCCACTACATTATATTCCAAGATACCGCCAAAACTCCATCCGAACTTACCCAACAGTTTATGATCTTATTAATAGAGAGACCAAAATTTTATAGTACATTTTAAATTCAGTAAAATTTAAACGAAATTGTATTGTTGTTAAATATTAATATTGCTTTCTTTATTCATCATCCATTCTTGCCCATAAATCACACTTAATATCACAGTAATCACAGTATGGTTGAAAACTTTAATTTATCTATGAGTCAGTGGTAGATTTTTAATTTGAGTGTGTTATCTAGTAAAATTAATACTAGAAAATGACAACCTCAGTTTACTACAACGATATCATTACAGGAGCAATATAATGCTTAGAATGACGACATCAACTGACAGAAGATTCGAGTCGTTTGTACATTTTAGAGCAAAGTAATAAAATTCACAGCCTATGGTAATGAACATTTTTAATTGTCTCGGGTTACGTCAAAGATAAATCTTTTGCTCAATATTTTCAAGAATATCAAAATTTAACATGCCATTTGGTATCTTGTGGTTAACCTTGCATATCAGCATTGGCAGGAAATTCTGACCAACCTATTTCCTAGTTGGGCGTAACTAGTTACGCCCACCCGTATTCTCTAATGTCACCTGCTGTTTTGCCTTTCCGAATGTTACTATATATTGTACGGATATTGTCATCTCATCATACAGTTGGATATGAGTGCCTATCATCCCGAAAATCATCCGTTTGTTATCCAGCAGTTTAACTTGAATGTTTGAATTATCTTTGACCCCTCATTCAATTCAATTATTCGTGTTTTGTTTATTGCACTGTTTGTTTATATTTATCTACTAGCTGACTAATTACTCCGTATTCATCAATTTTGACAGAAGATCTAATAAAAATTATTTTTACACAATTACTTTTCCTATTAAGTAAACTTTAATTTGTTTAATATAATATTGTAAATGCTGTTGGTTAATCAATTGCCGTTTTTGTCAGAAGAAACACATTTTGCACTCATACAGGAAAACACCAAATGGACTCTCATAGACTTACACTACAGTCATACTGACCTTGTTATGGTGTAGTCGCAATCTGATTGAATACTTATTTCTGTTGCATTTCTTCGTACTTTCTTCTTCTTTGTACTTGATGTTGAAAACAGAACTTACACTCATGCCCGGTGGCGCACCTGTATACGTTTTAATAAAAGAGGATCGAGAACTCTGGAAGGCTAACGTCATTATTCGAATGATTCGAGAAAGTTCAAGTGGTAACAATATTATTATTGCAAATTTTGGTGTACTAACACATAGAATTTTGTTTAAACTGAGTAATATATAAGACCATATTTAACTAAAATAAATTGTCAACAGAACACCCTGGCAATTTTGGACAAATTGGACATCGACAGCGAGAAGCCGTCCGAAGAGGAAATCGCAAGGATTTTCGGTTATGAGGAGGCGTACCTCGCAGGAGATTTGGGCGTTTGGCAAAGACTTAAACCAAAAGTGTGGGCGTTGTTCGATGAACCGTCTAGTTCTCATGCTGCCAAGGTAAGGAACTTCTATGTAGCACTCTTTTCAATATTATCGTTCTCAGTTCAGTCTTGGTATAAATTGGTTGGCCGCAAATTGTATTACCTTCTGCAACACGTATCACATCTTGTATGATTATTTGTATTAGCTCTTTGGCGCGTCCTATAAGTAGATAGAGGAGTAGTAGTCCATGAGGCTTTGTTCTCTAAACCCGTTGTAGTAACATTTTCCGTCTAGGGTTTCGAGACTCTCTTTTCATAATGTTATCGAAAGACGTTTTCTTCGCCCGAGAACTGACCATACTGGACAGTAGGTTTGTCCAAAAAGGCGAATATTTCTTATCGAGTCTCTTAAAATCATGTATTAAGAGTATCCGAAAAGCGCAGCTCAAAAAAAAATTTGCTAGAATTTTTTGCCAAAAGTAATGAAAATCAATTTACTTTTTTCTTGTTATTTTCTACTATTAAAATTATTAGAATTCTGTAAATTTCAAGTCAGTATTTTAATATATAAAGGTCACTCAGGATTTTTTTTTATTTGGCTAAAACTATTTTTCAAAAGCATTAATGAGCTTATTATCCTCATACCGTATTCTTCAGGTACTTTTGAAACTGTATAGAAATCTATTTTTAGATCATGCCAAAGTCTATACAATATAAGATACTGTTACTTATATTTGATTGCATACCTAAGTGCCTCTTTTAAGTAATATTTTTAAAATAAGGGAACTAACAATCGTCTATTTCTTGTTTGAGTACTTTCTTATAAAAATTATCTAACTCAATATCTGAAATCACTACCTGCTTAGGTAAGACTAGCTTCCGTCTGTGACTTCGTCCGCGTGGAATAGTTAAATCGAAGTAATGCTCTGATTGCATAGCTACGTGCCTCTTTTAAGTAATATTTTTAAAATGAGAGAACTAACAATCGTCTATTTCTTGTTTGAGTACTCTCATACAATAATTACTGACTCAATATCTGAAGTTACTACCTGTTTAGGTAAGACTAGTTTCTGTCTGTGACTTCGTCTGCGTGGAATAGTTAAATCGAAGTAACGCTCACACGCAACGGAAGCTCTCAAAAGAAAAAAAAAACAATTTTGAAACATTCTTAATTAGTTCTCCGTTTCCACTGGTCTTAGCGTGGTGAGCCAATAGCTTTCTTCGATAAATGAGATATCTAACACTGAAGGAATTTTTCATATTAGATCATTAGTTTCTGAGATTAGCGCGTTCAACCAAATTAGTGAAAGATTAGTACTCTCCTCTCTTACTTAACTCGAGCCCTCATTCAAATTACAATAACTTATTATAGAATGGACCGATTTTAAAAAAACAAAAATTAAGTTACTCCCAAAAATATGCTTTATAATTTATGATATAAAATTTCATTGTGAACTCAGTACTTTAGCAGCAGTAATGCGTAGTCATACAAACTACACCAAACCACTGTTTACCACTCTAACAAAAGTTATTGTTATTTTAATCACGACGAAGACGCATAGATAACCAAATGGATTTAATACATTCAGATGACTCTATTACTCACTGTTTTGTAGATCAGGTTCCACGTGGACGGAGTCGCGGGCATAACTAGTTCTTATTATATGTACAAATTCCTAGACACCTGTATATGTATAGAAGAAGATTCATTTTAGCAGTGTATACAGACACGGTGTTTATTAGCATGGGTTCGAATGCCACAATGAGTCTGCGTTGTCAGTAAAAGAAAACTTTGTGATGGAACCTTGAGATGGTGGTAATTGATTTTCTATTGCGGACCTGGCTATAACCCACAAGTTTACAAATGATCACAAAGCTTTTATAGTTTGTTCCAGCAGTTACTTTTGAAAGTCATTTGCGTCACTCAACGCCATTGTGATCAAAATAAAACCAACGCTACCCATGCGGGCGACAAGCTCGTGTATTATATAACCTTAAACGAGACTGTAAAATTATTAAACTAATTAAGTTAAAATTCAACTTGTCTGAGTAATGTAAAGCCGAGGATTTAATTTAATTATGCAACGGATCAAATTTAATTAACGTTATACAAGTCTATTTGAGCATATTCCAATATTACCTTCGTGAAACAATATCTGCTCATTAATTTTGATTTACTATTATCATTCGTCTTAAATATTTATGATCTATGGTTTATGAAGTTCGTTACTTATTACATGTCTTCTTTTTATTTGTATTATTATATTTTCATATTGCTGAGCCCGCGACTTCATCCGCATGGATCTGAATGCAAAAAAGCAGTCATTCGTTTACTGTGTCCTAGATATTATTTATACATTATGTTTTATTGTAAACGGAGTACTTTAGTAGTGATGCGTGTCCCAACAAACAGACAGACTGCGTTTTTATAAACATTTTTAAAATTTTTAATAACGCTGAACACAGTAAGGTAAGATTACATTCGCTGGCATAAACATTCTTACTTCGACTTTCTTCGTTTATTCTTGGTTCTGGTCAGGCTATCAATATACTCGTTTTTTTATTGAATCACGACAAAATTACTGCACTGTGTTTGATGGTAAGCACAGTACAATCCAAAACCAATAGCGACGACCGGGTGACACACTGTCCATCGCCGGTCGCCGCTGGCATGTCGACCCGCGAAAAGCTGGATATGCACAGGCTGATCCTGAATTCAGTTAGGAATTCAGTCAGGGATTCAATCACGGGAATGACGGGCTTTTTCGCCATATACATGGTGGTTGCGCTGTAAAACCATACCACCCCGCTTTCGCCATTGCCTCGTTCGTTATTCAGTAGGGTGCAGACTTCATCCGCATAGATCTGAATGCAAAAAAGCAGTCATTCGTTTACTGTGTCCTAGATATTATTTATACATTGTGTTTTATTGTAAACGGAGTACTTTAGTAGTGATGCGTGTCCAGACAAACAGACAGACTGCGATTTAACAAACATAAAAAAAATAATTCATAACTCGGAACACAGTAAGGTAAGATTACACTCGTTGGCATAAACATTCTTACTTTGACTTTCTTCGTTTATTCTTGGTTCTGGTCAGGCTATCAATATACTCTTTTTTTTTATTGAATCACGACAAAATTACTGCACTGTGCCTGATGGTAAGCACAGTACAATCCAAAACCAATAGCGACGACCGGGTGACACACTGTCCATCGCCGGTCGCCGCTGGCATGTCGACCCGCGAAAAGCTGGATATGCACAGGCTGATCCTGAATTCAGTTAGGAATTCAGTCAGGGATTCAATCACGGGAATGACGGGCTTTTTCGCCATATACATGGTGGTTGCGCTGTAAAACCATACCACCCCGCTTTCGCCATTGCCTCGTTCGTTATTCAGTAGGGTGCACCACGTGCAGGTGATGTTGGCTTGGATGTCTCAAGTCTTAGATGTTATTCGACACCCCTTACACCCCTTATATGTATGTATACTCTTTTAGTAGGCTAAATTAATTTATCTATGTATCCTACCTAATATTATAAATCCGAATGTGCGTTTGTTCGTTTGGTACGCTTTCATGCCATAACTACTCAACATCATGAGATTTTGCAAACATGTTTTCATAGATATAGGAAAGGTCATAAGGTAATTTTCATCCAGACAAAAAGCACCAATCCCAAAGGATAGCTTGAATAAACATTAAAGCCAGCGAAACCGTAGAAAAAGCTAGTGGCTATAGCAAAATCTGAAGATCGTCGTCGTCGTATCGTCTATACGTTGAAAATATTTTTAATTTCAAAATTATTTTTATTTTATTTATTTTTTATATTATTTATTTTATTTTATTTTATTTTCAAAATTAAGTACCACTGATTTGGGTACTGTGCAATACTGTGTACTGTACAGTACTGTCGGGTCGGGTAACTTTCTTTTCTCGCGCTGCGAAGCAGCGTGCGGGGGAACCATACCAGGGCTTAATGACCTCTTGAGGTGGCTTCTGTCGCCGCCCTTAACTAAGGGCGCGTCTGGTTGGCGCATTTATCTGCGCCACCTTCTTTGGATGTCTCAAGTCTTAGATGTTATTCGACACCCCTTACACCCCTTATATGTATGTATACTCTTTTAGTAGGCTAAATTAATTTATCTATGTATCCTACCTAATATTATAAATCCGAATGTGCGTTTGTTCGTTTGGTACGCTTTCATTCCATAACTACTCAACATCATGAGATTTTGCAAACATGTTTTCATAGATATAGGAAAGGTCATAAGGTACTTTTCATCCAGAGAAAAAGCACCAAGTCTAAAGGATAGCTTCAATAATCATATAAAGCGAGCGAAACCGTAGGAGAAGCTAGTGGCTATAGCAAAATCTGAAGACCGTCGTGTTGTCCATACGTTGAAAATATTTTTCCCAAAATGGATTATCACTGATTTGGGTACTGTACAATACTGTGTACTGTACAGTACTGTGCACTGTTAATGTGTATATATACCCTACATATGCAATTTATATCATCAAAATCCATTGAAGGAAACATCTTTAGTCAACTCAGTTCGCAAGAACATTCATAAGATGGCGTTACATTAGTTAAATTTAAAAAACACGCTCAAAGAATCTTATGATATATCTTATGGATGTTATTTTATTAAATAGTTGATCTAAGAAAGGATAGATAGCGCTATTAGTTTTTTATCTAAGTGAAAAAAATATATCATAGGTATCTGATACAAAGACGATAACAAATATGACATTAAAGTTTTGTGTGCCTGTCTCTCATCTCTCGATTTGTATATATGAATTTCGAAAACTGCTTTACGGAGTTTTATAAAATTGTATACAAGGGAAGGATGTGCCATTACTCAATTGATGGATTGAATTTTTTTTATTAATACCGTTAGATTTCATAAAAAAAGATCTACTCCAATAAAAATATATATTTGATCCTCAACTGATGTTAATAAATTATTGAAGTTATACTTCTTTTGGCGCGTTAGGGAAAAATGATGAGAGTAAATTTTTACGATGCGCGCGCACACGGTTACGAAAAACGGACACACTGAAGTTAGCTATAATCAACTTTTTCTATTGTTAGTGTCGTTTGTGTAGTTTCTACAAACCTAGAATAAGGCGAAAAATAAAATTTTTGAAAAGATTTTTATCTTGTTACGCCGAAGAAGCATAACTTCTAACGCGTGTACATAAGTACACACACACTTTTTTGATAATAGTTTTAGTGCTATCAATTTTACTATGCGACTAGTTGGCGCTCGGTTACTTAATTGTTGTTAAGTTTTATATTCTAATCTAATGTGGACAAAGTCGCAGGCCATTGCTAGTGATTCAATAAAATGTGAAGTTATTATAGAGGCCAAGAATTTATCGTTTGACCATATTCTTTACGTTAGTGACGTGAAAATCATTAATTACGTTCTAACGCCGTAATTGGAGAGTGCTTCTAGTCCATTAACTCGGAAACATCGCCGTAATGGATGTTTTTATATATAAAAAAAATTAATAACGCTTCGTCTACAAGATTTTATCCTTAACTAGATGTGTCCGCGACTTTGTCTGCGTGAAAGTTTATGTAAAAACAATGATCAATAGAGTCGTCTGAATGTATTAACTTGTCTACTTTTCTCGCGTACTTACGCCGCGTCGTCATTAAAACTACAATAACTTTTGATAGAGTGCAGCGATTTTAATGAAACAAAAACTAAGTTACTCCCGAGGATATGCTTTACGATTTCTTGTTGAGGTTTTATTGTGAACCCCGTACTTTAGCAGTGATGGGTGTTCATACAAACAGACAGACAAACAGACAGACATTTCTAAAAATGATGCGAATGTATTCTATTACTTATTCACACAGAATAACCTCTAGGTTTGGATACCGCAAAAAAATAGGATTCCTTGAAAGACAGACTATGCTTATTTTAAATTAACCGTGTGAAGTAATTTCCCAACAAATCCGATGAAATTCCAATGAATGTCACGAAATTCAACAATTCAGTGTTCAGAATCACCCAGCGTGTATCAATTTACGCTTAGGTTTTCGTGGTTACATTAATTCTTGGATCGGTACGTACAAAAAGTTCCCCTTCTCGTGCAAACATTATGCAAACAAATGGGTCGCGGTTGAATACGGGCCTATAATATGTCGCTGTCTCTTTATACTGGTGATGAAAAATGAACGGTTTCCTAATAGACAATATCTTTCCGGTTCACTGAAATCATCGTATCATTTCTTTTTGTTTAACTTAAAACAAAGTAAAGGCCAGTAGCTACCGGGTATATTATGCTTTTTAGTAGACTGGTTCAGCGTTTGAATTTATTGTAAATAGAACATGCCATTCAAACAATTGACCGATCTCTTGTGTGTGTACATACCATAGGGGGAGTTAGAAATAGTTTATTGTCCGTACTCCGAGTCTTATTATTACATTATCAAGTCAGTCTAGATCCCTACAGTGGCAATACCGACGTGATGCCGAGACTCCTACAGTGGTGACCCTGGCGAGGTGCTTACAATCCCTGCCAAACTTTTTGACTGTTCTGAATAGCGCTAAATACTTTAGGTATAAATCTACACTAATATTATAAAGAGGAAACGTTGTATTTTTGTATGTTTATAACGAATAAACTCAAAAACTACTAGACCGATTTCGATAATTCGTTCATCATTAGAAAGCTTTTTTTTTTAACGTAGGAAAATCCCTTGTGGATACGCCACCCCCCCAGGGGAGAGGATGTGTTATGTCCGACTCGCACAGACTAAAACCCCACGGTGTACCGACATACCGTTTTGTGGGGGCGGCAAGGGATCGTTCAAGCTAATCAACCTTGTAATAGTAGGTATTATATTGTATTATATACACTCACTCCCCCTTTGAGGGGTCTACCATCTCTGACCCCTCAGACCACAGTCAGGGCCTCTTGAGGGGCTTACACCTGTCGGGGGAGCAGACGCAGTGCCAGCCGGCAGTCCCTGCTCCCCCACCTAAAAAGGTATATGAAGGCACCATGGGGTTTTAGTCCGTGCAAATCGGACATAACCCATCCTCAGCTGCCCGACGGGATGGGAATCTGTTAGGGATCTCACCATGTATAAAAAAAAAGGTATTTTATTGTATTTATAACATCTAAATGAGTCTAGGTTAAGGGGCCATTCAAATGCTATATAAGCACAGATGGAAGGACCCTCCCTCAGGTCATTGTTTTGCTTAATTTGATGACATAGCCATAGGATGAGGAATCCCACGAATGCCCTGGCAATTCCAGGGGAAGGTGTATAAAACTATTATAAGACCAGTAATTAATTATTCATCTAAGTGCGGGCGAAGAAAGTGACGACTACATAAAAGGCTATATAAGAAAAAACTACATGTAGTAGAGATGCGAATGTTAAGGTGGATGAGTTGTAAAACTAGAATGGATAAGATTAAGAATGAATATATCAGAGGACGTTTGAAAACAGCACCGGTCACAGAGAGGTGGGAGAGCCATGCTGAAGCTATTACTGGTTTCAGCATGAATGGGTCGGCTCGTTCGGGGTAGTACCACCCTCTCATATAAAACCAACGTGAAGTAACAGTGCTTGCATTGTTGCGTTTCGTTAGGTCAGTGAGTACGCCGGAGTCCCATCTCCCCTTTCCTCCCTCCCTCTCCTCTTTCGCCCTCCCCCAAACACAGGCTGGCGACACACTTGGGACTCCTTTGGTGTTGCTGGTGTGTATGGACGGTGGTGATCACTTAACATCATTAACATCAAGTGACCCATATGTTCGTTTGCCTCCTATGATATTAAAAAAAAAAGAAGTCGAGGAGTAATAGGTTAGCATGGTATGGGCATGTTATGAGTAGAGATTAAGACCATATTACTAAAAAACTTTGAGTATGGTGGTGAACGGATATAGGAGTAGAGGAAGACCGAAAAGGTATGGGGATGGATTGTGTGGAAAATGATACGGTGTGAATACTGAGATGACATTTGATAGCCGAGAGTAGAAAAGGAAAACATGGTGTGCCCACCCTAGTTAGATTTCATAAGAGTAAGAAGATGATGAGGGGATGGGGGAATCTAGTTTGTGATTACGTCAGCGCTATTTATTTATTTAATTGGAACAGGTTTTAAAATGTTTATATAAATGTTTAAGTAAGCACGTGTGTGTAAGAATATTGCCTATTTTTGTTGACCACGAGGAGGGGCCAGTCATAAATTACAAAAAATCTGCTTGCATAATACTAGAACAACCCCTAAACAATGCCGTTTTTGGATATGTATAATAATAAATTCAATTTTTGGATACGTCTAATAATAATTGGGTTTGTATTAAATTCTTGACTACGTTTTGTGCAAATCCAAATTACGGCTATATTCAGAGCTACAATTAAACTCTAATTAGAATGTCGAAGACAGTAGTTATATTTTTTAGAAAAACTTTTCTAATTCTGTCGTCGAATATATAGAGAATAGATCTATCTCAAAAATATCTGCAGACACGAAAAGGCTTAGTGCTTTATATTATCTACTCCAGAGAGTGATGTGAATTCGCCGAATGCTGTGAATATTTGAACAGCTATCGATCGTCCGTTAATATTTTATTCTGGTTAATAGTTCAATTAAGAAATACTGGGCTCTCATTGTGGACTTTTATAATAATATAGCTGACACGGCAACGCCTTGCTGTTATTAAAATTTTGATAAATTTATTTTCGAAATTAAAACATGACGCCATCTATGATATCTTTATAACTGTCGGTCCTAATGCTTTCTGTCAAAAAACTAATTTAAGGCTTTCCATCTGTTTGAGACCGGCGAAACTTATAATTAATAACAATAATCAAAATTGACGATCATTGAATTTGTGATTACAACATATTGAGGCCATTAATCGAAATATAAATTATCCAATCTATCAAATTGGACCAAATTATACATAAATGCTAACTTTTATGAAGATCGGCTGAGTAGCTTCAGAGTTTTTTTTTTGTGTCATAGGTGGCAAACGAACACGTGGGTCACCTGATGTTAAGTGATCACCACCATCCATGGACACTAACAACACCAGAGGACTCCCAAGTACGTTGGCACCCTTTGGGGGGAAAGGTTAAGGGGAGAGAGGAGAACGGAGGGGAGGTGGGCCTCCAGCGCTCTCACTGACCGAACGAAATGCAACAATGCAAGCAATGTTACTTCACGTTGCTTTTCTATGAGAGTGTGGTACTACCCCGTGCGAGCCGACCCATTCATGCTGAAACCAGTAATAGTTTCAGCGTAGCTCTGCCATCATATATATCTATATATATATACATATATATATATATCGAGTTCGATTTCGAATTCGAATTCGAGTTCATCGTAGACAAACATCATGACACTAGGTTTTAACATATTAAGATTTTTCAATGGAATAATTTATTAATCGTCATACTAGCTCTTGTCTCGTCTTCGCTCGCGGTAATATAGATTCGGTCTACCCTCGGAGAATAGCACATTAATATGGATGAAAAATATCCCCACATCTTTTTGTGTACCTGACTACGTGTATACAAAATTTCATAATGATCGATTGAGTGGTTTAGAAAGCATAACAAACAATTGTGTCGTTAAATTTCAAGGCTTACATTTCAGCTAGATCCAATTTTAGTTGTTCCTAATATTTTATTTAAGTTATTTTCCAGGGTCTTCAAATTTCGTACATGTAAAAAAAAATCGTATGGACGGCATACTTTGAATTTCGTTCTCGGCGTATGAGAACTGGAAATGTTAAAATAATTATACATGTTATATTACAATTGGATTTAGCTGATTTTGAAATGTAACAACACAGTTAAAGAAACTCACATTTGGATTTATAATATAAGTAAGGATTAACTCAGTAATCTATGGTCATTTTTTATGTGATATAACTAAGAAACTGTATGTCTGTGCATTCCAAGTATTTCAGTTCATTTATTTTAAGATGGAAATATACAATTGACAACTAAATAGCATTCAAATGGAACAAAGAAGGTGTAAGTTTTATAGTCAAGATTCCATGTACAAATATTTACAAAGCAAAGGACGGTATTGAACCACCGAGGGCAATATTTGAACAACAGTTTCGACAGCCACTAAACGTGTATTTGCTTAGTTCGTTGCATGTATCACCAAATGTAAAGAACCTATTGAACATTTTCTTAAATAAATCTACTATTCGATATTATAATAAATGTATTGAACTATATAATTTTGGTCTCGGTTTGGTGAAGACTAGACATAAATATCAATAATATCTGATATATTCTAACAAAATTTTAATTCGATTATCTATATATTTATCTAATACTAGCTTTCGTTCGAGACTTCGTTCGCGTAGAACAGTTACCGTTTACGCTGCCCACGCAGCCGCAGCACTCAAAAGGATAAAAAACGATTTCAAAACATTATTCATTAGTGCTCCGCTCGTATTGGTCTTAGCGCGATATATAGCCTTCCTCAATAAATAAGCTATCTAACTCTGAAAGAATTTTTCAAATCGGTTTAGTAGTTCCTGAGATTAGCGCCTTTAAAAAAACAAACTTTTCAGCTTTATGATATTAGTATAGATTTCGTATAACGCAAACACTATATTGAGTTACGTAAATGCTGTGTCGAATAATGAATCTGACCTTTAGGTAGACAAATAGTTATGTAGATGTCTAATTGTTGAAATGCTTGCCTGAGTAGCTACCACTTTATTTTTATCTAAGAGTTACATCTGATAGTCAGCCCTGTTACTAGGCATAATGTATACGTATTTTTGATAACGCAATGATGCTCAGGTGAAATTTTGAAGAAATACTAACTTGTAAAGAAACAAATGAAATTTGCGTTTTATATAATTTATTTTTTGAGTTGTTTCTTTAGAACACTCACTTTGAATATAGGAAAAATGTTTGGCTAATTTATTTACTTGTTCTTGTAAGTGACTGGCGTTTACCGATTTTTTGTACTTTACAACTTTTTGATTAGCTCCTCAAAGTAATTGTAAGTATGAAGACAATATTTAGTTATAAAATATAGACTCGATTTATTATTACTAACTCTCCAATTGAAGTTATTACACACGAACCTTAAATAGAATATGTAGGCTCTAGCTTTGTTGAGAGAGGGAAACTACAATTACATTTTACCTTACGCGAATTTCTGTCAGCTTTACTTCTACGCCAAATATAAGGATTCCTTTTGTGTTTTGCTAACGAGCTTATTCAACGGTACATGTCAGCCTATTTATGTCCAAACTTATTATCTTTTTCTTTACTTTTAGCAACCTGGACAATGATTGCATATATTTCTTTTGATAGTTGGTAATTTGAAATACCATTTCGATTCCCCTCTAAATGATGATTTTAAATTGTTTTGTTTGTATAATTTTCCGATAATTGCACAAGTTACTACGCAGTGCTCATGTTACTGTGTCCCTGTTTGAAAAGAGTTATTGTTTCATGTTAGTGGTTCATGAGTCTTTCGAAGTCAGCCGTCAGAAGTAGTTATATAATATGAAAAGCATTAAGGTGGTCCTTTGACGTCGCATAACTACAAGTTGTAATGACCATATAACGTCATGTAGACTGCACGTCTGTTTCAGTACTTCATAGTATAAACAAAAGTATTTGGAAAATATATGGTGGTTATTTTTTAGTTTCTTGTAGTTCCTAATCTTGCTTGCTTTGAAGTTATATATTATATTTAGCTACTTCTTTTTTAATAGTATAACCGAATGGCCACAATTTAATTGAATATTAATTGACGATGGTAAATACTCTAAATCTAGAGACGCTGACTTTCACGTTTAACGATTTGAAACAATATAGACATACCTATAGATACTTGTTGACAAACTATCAAATAAAAGGTGAAAACAAGGGCATGGGGACTAGAAAAAGGTATTACCACCATGTCTATTGTTATACCACAATGTATTTCTACACCGAAAGAATCCATGCTGACCACTGAGGTATTTAGGTTCCAAGATTATCCAAAAGTGTATAATAATATTCGAAAATATTTGTTTATTGTTTAATTTTCTATTAGATGCAAGATGTAGTGAATATCGTCTAAATCTGCTGTAAAATTTTAAACTGGAATTTGCATTAAAGCAAGAAAATACGTCCTTTTTAATTTTTAAGTACCAAAACGCTTTTGTTGTCCGCTCAGGTGCGTTACGGGTTAATGTATAGATCAAACGTAATTTATAAAGCCGTAAATGCTTTTAGGTTTCCCTCAGGTATAGTCTCCATTTACGCTATAAGCTGAACGACCAAACGGTCCTAAGGAATAAAAAGGCATTTTGCGTGAGTGCTAACTTCTATCGCGGCTCGTGTGACATTAAACAATGTTTCTGATATTTTTGTTAAATTATTGAGTGTTGTAGTCCACTTAAATTTACGGTATAATTGTATAGTACTGAACTGAATAATATACCACTTCATCAATTTTTGGTACTTTGGTATACTTTGATACTTTTAACGTCGTATTTATTATTCGGACATAATGCTTAAACTGTCGTATTGTGAAGATGTGGAATTCCTACCCCGCCACTGTTCCCTTCTTCTTACGATATCGAGTCCTTCAAACGAGGTATGAAGAGGCATTTTTGCCGGTCATCACGATAGCGACAACTGCCATTGCTTTTTTTGCTTTTTTAACATCGACAGTCACCATTATTTATGAACTGTACCGTACTTTCCATCAGGTACTTTGCAATAATTTTGCCGAACTAGTATAAAAACCTTTATAAAAATGGTTAGTAATAATTGTTAAAAACCTTTTCTTAGTGAACAGTAACCACGATACACAATTTAAAAAAATGTGTTATTAGGGGACCCACGTCAGAAACGAAGTCCCTTACATAAACTAGGGAATATTAAACTGGACGTTAATTTGCATTTATGACTGGAGTTAATTTGCTGCTGTTACGACTCCTTTCAACACAATACGTTTGTAAAATATAAAAAAAAAATTAAAACTCGTTGATAGTCGATTGTGGAATCCAAAGTTGGTGAACAGCTAAACCAGTTTTCGATTGAGACACTTGGTCTGTAACTGTAAAAAAAATACATCAAAAATGTAATGAATAAAAAAAAATCCATTTTTAATTTCATCAAATAATAAAATTTTGATTTATATTTATATTTAAAAAAAAAGTTTTATTGAAGTTTCCAAATGTTCAGCCAATAAACTATACTACAAATAGCGTATGATAGTTGTTTACTCGTATTTTGGTCCCCACGCGCACAAACATGTAATAAAAAGAAAATAAAGTAGCATGGTAGTAGTAGGGGCATAACGCGTTTTTCTTACGTGACTATTTCCATCAATCAACTTCTACCGCAAGTCACGTTAAGGAACTTTTCAAAACATCGACATGAAGCGATTTTTTTTGTAATCCTTCGCTATATTGACAACCAATCCAGTTACCATAGGACTGAAATAACCATCAGATAAATTGCAGTCACTACGCCCTGTGAAAACGTAGGCATTTATTTTATTATTCTGATTAAGTTTTTACATCATAATTAATGCGAACAAAATTGCGGGCAGTCACTGTTATCGTATAATTGCACGTCATAATAATACTGTGACAAATTATTTTTATTCAGCAGTCACTACAAGTTATAAGATTTAGCGATTTAATGTAAATAAAGAAATCTGATTCAGTATTTTTGTATTATTTGTATAATATGCTACATGGTACCGCTTGTATTTAATTTTTAATATTTTGGGTTATTGTTGATCCATTTAGATATATATAAGTAGATTCTGTATAAAAAACACGTATGTCCCATTGAGAATCGACCACGCGACTGAACGGCGCGATGTTCTACCACATTCACATCGCACTTACAGTTCGCCCTTACTCGGTAATGTCTCGAGTCCTAATTGTCCACCATTTCTTAGACTTTATACGACAATTTTACTAAACCAAAGAGTCGTGTTATTTCTGATAATTCTCAATAAGCAAGTTATTTACTGAAAATTGTTGGAAATTGGCGTATTCACTGTATGTTTGGTAAATCAAAGGAAATCTTACAAGTATTTTCAGTATTTTTAGTGTTCTTTACCCATGCCTTCACCCTAGAACCAAACCGAGCCGTAAATAGGGCCCTCATAACGCGTGCGCTATTTGAATTACCTAGCATGGTTATTCAACAGGATCATAACATGTATCTCTTCAAAAAGGGGCTGAAATATGGTCTTCGTTAATAAAACATATCAGCTCATATAACCCTCAATGTTGCTAACATAATAGGTAACAGTAAACGGCTAGTACAGGTTGGGTCGCTGTAGCATAAAAAAAACGCACGTTGTATTTATGTATTTACAAATGTAGATAATAACACAGTTAACAGTCCAATGAATAATATAATAATAAGTAGAAGTAAACTAGACTGAAAACCTACAACACTTTATCACGTCGATACAACTTACAATATTAATAATGATGAAAAATTAAAATTATGTCACAACAAATATGAATAAGCATTTGATAAAGAAAAAAATAGAATAAGAATAAATGAAAAAGTCAAAATGAAATTATTTATGAAAACTAAAATTAACCTATGGAATAGAAAACAAGATGGCAAATATTATTAAGAATATTGTGATATAATTTACTAAATTTTGATTAAATAGTCATGGATATAAAATGTGATTAATTGTCCTTTTGAATTTAAAATCTAGACGGTGAAATATGTGTAATGAGCTCATTGTACAAACGAGTCATACGTTTGCCATTTAATACAAATACACACTTAACAGACTGATATAACCACTTTAGGCTAAATATCTATTCTTAAGTGAACTTCGGTATTGGTTCATTTTCTCAGTTTAGATCCTTCGAGCCAACCGGTCGTCAAACCGCATTGCGTTTATGACTTGTGCTCAAACTGATAAATGTCTTCTTAGGTAGCGTCGCTTTATAAGTAATGATTGATTGCCTTCGGTAACTTTTTGTCCCTAAAACCCGGTTTTTCATCCAAAGTAGAACATTTTGTTTTTTCAAAGAATTATTATTTTTTATACCAAAGGAAAAAAACAAAAGAGTGATAATCGGTAGAATTGTCTATTGTTTACATTTTCTTGGCCTGTACTTTAATAATTTGGCATTGAAACATTATTTTAATGATATTCGTAATATAACTTTCCGTTACTAGGCATAGGTCTTGTAACCGTTTAATTAACTGTAACATTACCTCAGTTAGCATATTGTCAGTTACATGATGTGCCAGCGGTTCCCGCGCCTTGTTATTTTCGTCTCATAATTTAATTATAAGTTATATTCTATGATTTATGTTATGTATTATATATAAGTAAATTATGAAAGCTGCAGCCGAAGGGTGCAAAAAAAAGCAACTCTTTACTGTATATATTTTAATATAATTAAAATTACAATTTAAGTTACAATTAAATTACTACTAGAGAGGTGACGACGGATCAATGTTAGAATCGAAAGTGTCCTCCTTGGGTCCGATACCTCAGTCGTAAACTAATTATGCTGGTGGAAGCAAGCGCTTCAGCGTTTCGTGGCTAGATGGTGTCACAACAGCGGACAGCAGGTTGCACGTGTTCCAGCGTTACCTCTTTAGGCTTGTGCTATGTTTATCTGGGTTACCGCCTAGTCATCGATCTAAGCGGCACGGGGATGTGTAACAAGTATGATTATAGGTTATTGATTTTAGACAAAAATATACTTAATTTTAAATTGTAATTTTTTGCAATTTATTAAATTATTATTGATTATTTTTATATCCTATCGTTCGTCGTATACCCTTCTTATACGAAATTTCATCAAAATCAATTTTGAACAAATAAAAATGGGATTCTTTTAAATATTGTATTCTACTGGTGTCGAACAGCCAATGCCAAGCATGCCAATTACTAAATGGTACGTTGCTACATGATGAGACCAGTTGCGAAGTTAGGGAACTAGAATGTAGTGCACTGACCTAGTACTCTTGAGTAGCGAGCCCCAATTTTACTATCCATGTAACATATAAAGCCGCTTGAAGCACTTTCAATAGTACGCGGTTTTTGTACAATTCCACAACATGCAGTAAAGTTGTAAGTGATAAGAAAATGATTTTACACCAATATCGGTACCATAATTTTCCCGAATGATAATTGTATAAGCAGTGAAAGATTGCGAATATATCATATGATTTATGTTATGTATTATATATAAGTACATTATGAAAGCTGCAGCCGGAGGGTGCAAAAAAATGCAACTCTTTACTGTATATATTTTAATATAATTAAAATTACAATTTAAGTTACAATTAAATTACTACTAGAGAGGTGACGACGGATCAATGTTAGAATCGAAAGTGTCCTCCTTGGGTCCGATACCTCAGTCGTAAACTAATTATGCTGGTGGAAGCAAGCGCTTCAGCGTTTCGTGGCTAGATGGTGTCACAACAGCGGACAGCAGGTTGCACGTGTTCCAGCGTTACCTCTTTAGGCTTGTGCTATGTTTATCTGGGTTACCGCCTAGTTGTCGATCTAAGCGGCACGTGGATGTGTAACAAGTATGATTATAGGTTATTGATTTTAGACAAAAAATATACTTCATTTTAAATTGTAATTTTTTGCAATTTCTTAAATTATTATTGATTATTTTTATAGCCTATCAATATCCTATCGTTCGTCGTATACCCTTCTTATACGAAATTTCATCAAAATCAATTTTGAACAAATAAAAATGGGATTCTTTTAAATATTGTATTCTACTGGTGTCGAACAGCCAATGCCAAGCATGCCAATTACTAAATGGTACGTTGCTACATGATGAGACCAGTTGCGAAGTTAGGGAACTAGAATGTAGTGCACTGACCTAGTCCTCTTGAGTAGCGAGCCCCAATTTTACTATCCATGTAACATATAAAGCCGCTTGAAGCACTTTCAATAGTACGCGGTTTTTGTACAATTCCACAACATGCAGTAAAGTTGTAAGTGATAAGAAAATGATTTTACACCAATATCGGTACCATAATTTTCCCGAATGATAATTGTATAAGCAGTGAAAGATTGCGAATATATCATATGATTTATGTTATGTATTATATATAAGTACATTATGAAAGCTGCAGCCGGAGGGTGCAAAAAAATGCAACTCTTTACTGTATATATTTTAATATAATTAAAATTACAATTTAAGTTACAATTAAATTACTACTAGAGAGGTGACGACGGATCAATGTTAGAATCGAAAGTGTCCTCCTTGGGTCCGATACCTCAGTCGTAAACTAATTATGCTGGTGGAAGCAAGCGCTTCAGCGTTTCGTGGCTAGATGGTGTCACAACAGCGGACAGCAGGTTGCACGTGTTCCAGCGTTACCTCTTTAGGCTTGTGCTATGTTTATCTGGGTTACCGCCTAGTTGTCGATCTAAGCGGCACGTGGATGTGTAACAAGTATGATTATAGGTTATTGATTTTAGACAAAAAATATACTTCATTTTAAATTGTAATTTTTTGCAATTTCTTAAATTATTATTGATTATTTTTATAGCCTATCAATATCCTATCGTTCGTCGTATACCCTTCTTATACGAAATTTCATCAAAATCAATTTTGAACAAATAAAAATGGGATTCTTTTAAATATTGTATTCTACTGGTGCTGAACAGCCAATGCCAAGCATGCCATTTACTAAATGGTACGTTGCTACATGATGAAACAAGTTGCGAAGTTAGGGAACTAGAATGTAGTGCACTGACCTAGTACTCTTGAGTAGCGAGCCCCAATTTTACTATCCATGTAACATATAAAGCCGCTTGAAGCACTTTCAATAGTACGCGGTTTTTGTACAATTCCACAACATGCAGTAAAGTTGTAAGTGATAAGAAAATGATTTTACACCAATATCGGTACTATAATTCTCCCGAATGACAATTGTATAAGCAGTGAAAGATTGCGAATATGTCACGTCACGTCACGAAAATGTTAAACTTTCACGAGAAGTAGTAAGCAACTAAAATGCATATAAATGCGAATGGGAAACTGATATTTACAAAGTAAATTAGATGGCGTTAAAAATTATCCTCATTGGTTTGCACCTATTTATAAAATTCATAAAAATTGGTCAAGAAGTTATAAGGTAAATCCAAACACACAAACAGGTAGACAAACGTATTTTTATTAACTAGCTTTTCTCACAGTTTCGCTCGCGTTAATTTAACTTTCATCTTTGCCTCGGGGATTGTATATTTTTGCCAGATGAAAGGAGTATGCTCTTTTCAGTACCGCTGATAACGTGTACAAACAAACTTGCTCATATTTATAATATAATATTAGTTAAGGAGTTAGGAAGCCATATTCCGTAATCAGCGTCCTCTGTAATATACAGGCTGAAAGTTTAGACAGTAGCAATATTTATAGAGGATAGTCTGCACTTGATTCTCGTGCTAAATCAATTAAAAGAATGTGTGCTCAATATGTGACCTAATTGTCTAGAAAAATACAAAAATGATACGCATTAATCTACGCTTCTATGTTAAACTACAATGTCAATGACCGTCGAGTGTATTCACTTTCACTTGAAAATGAACGTGGAAACAGTATGATCAAAACAAAAGGGCTTATTGTCCGTTTTATTATCGAAGGTTATTATCTCCATGTCACCCCTTACAGCTCTGGGCACCGTTCATTGCACCTAGGTTTATTATGATTGTGTTTATGCTTCTGAAAATCTTAGAACAAACTTTAACTTAGGTTCTCTTTGTTATTTATTAATATTTGTTTTGATATTGATTTCGGAGGTTTTATATAAGGAGAGATGTGAACTGTATTTTTAGTGGTCTGCATGGGCAAAGGTATTACGGATACATGCTCAATCGCGGGATTCATAGGTATACAATCGATTGATCTGGGAAAAAGAAAACATACACACTTACTTGGCTGTGGTGCGCCCTGGTATCAATGCTGCGGTGTTATTTCATAGCGCCTGATAAAAAACGATATAGCGTCCGTTCACAAAATATACATATTTTCACTCGCGGCGTGTTTTGTGTTAGTTCGCGACGTAGAGCGTTCACGTATCACACGCGGCGCGTTGATGAAGACTGAACGCGTGTGGCTCGCACGATCACGCTTGCGGTATATTTTATAGATTCTAGGCGGGGGAGGGAAACAGGAGTTGCCCTCGCGGATTACAACAAAACTAACTACCTATAAAATAACTAGCGTAATATATCGTAGAATACTGCGAGTGTTTAACTTTTCACTGGTATATGTACCATAAAAATATATTCTATCTAAATATTGTTTTTCTTTTTCTTACAGGTGATATCGGCCGTCTCTGTCTTTTTCATCTGCATATCAGTGTTGTGCTTCTGTTTGAAAACGCACCCGGATCTGAGAGTCGCGACATTCATTGTTTCAACTGGTTTAAAGAATAGAACAGAAGATAATTCCACAGTGGTGGAAACGAGACCGTTGCGCGACAACGGCCAGCCGCATGTCGCGTTCTTTTACATAGAACTCGTTTGCAACGTCTGGTTTACCATTGAACTTCTACTTCGATCAGTGGTAAGTACGTTTTATATTACTGAATAATGTAATTCTGTGGTAAATCCTATAGAGCTCAATTTTTGAAAGTGAAAATTTCTTTAAGCGCGTTGTGCAGTACTTTTTTGGCAAGAGATTAATTTATAACTTCACGTCATGACATGCTAGTAAGCGTAACCGACCGTATTGTGATTATTGTGACGTGTAGTGTAGCAGCCTGTGTACATCTAAAATTGATGTTTTGTATAGAAATTTTGCGGCCCATTATGTATTTGATTATTTGATAAACTGTATAAAAATGTATATAATTATTGTTCGGAGTGAAAAGGAAACTAATTTTAATAATTTCAACATACAAATTATGATACTTAAATAATTCATACTATAATTAATTTTAAAAGAGAACACAGTTATTTCATTGTTTTGAGTTTTCACTTCTATCGGCTGTCCTTATGACAGCCTCTTTTTTTAACGAAAACGTAATAGTAACCAAGTAATTAGATGTTTTTGTTGTTGAAACATGTTTATCGTTCTTATAGAAAAAGATAAGTCTATGTCCCGATTTCTCCTTAATAGAATTATATTAGTGCGTTTTAGTGATGCAATTAGTTAACAATTATGACTTCATTACCCACTCTAACCCATACTTTTGCCAAGGTATTCACAACTATTAATTTGAAATTGCTTGTCTACTTCAAAACATTTGCGAGTGTTAATTGGTAACAGCTTTTCTATTTTAATACATTCGTAG
>MU159867.1:58882-77276 GCA_015888305.1 Antheraea pernyi | reverse complement strand
ATATATATATTTTTTATGTCATATGAGCCAAACCAACTGGCGGGTCACCTTATGTTAAGTAATCACCGCCGTCCATAGACACTTGCAACATCAGGGGAGTCGTAAGTGCGTTGCCAGCCTGTGTTTGAGGGGAAGGGAGTAAGAGATAGGAGGAGGAGGAGGAAGGAGGGGAGGTGGGCCTCTGTTGCTCTCACTGACCAAAGGAAACGTAACAATGCAAGCACTGTTACTTCACGTCGGTTTTCTGCGAGATGGTGGTACTACCCCGCGTGAACCGACCCATTCATGCTGAAACCAGTAATAGATTCAGCGTGGCTCTACCACTTACCAAGTGACTTCCTTTACTAAAGAAGTACGTGTATATAAAAGAAAGGATGAAATATATTCTATTCTTGTAATCATAGATTACAGAATTGAATAACAAAAATATTTAGAACTGAGAATGTTGAACTGGCAACCTTATTCGACAATGCTGCAGTACTAGAGGTAATATATAGTACTGCAGTTGTACCTACAGTTCGGCAAGTATTTCTTATTGTTTCTCTAGTAGAAAATAGTTCAGTTGCAATACAACTGCTGCAGATGGATATTATGTAAATATCCGATTTATACACTATTTATGTAGTTATATTTTTTAAATGAAATGTGTACCTACCACTTGACCACTGGACAGTTCAAAACCATTAAAGTTTAAACTCCATACAAACGAATGTAGATCTCATGAGTCAACAGACAACAGACTGGTCAACATGTTTTGGTAGCATGAAGTGAAAAAATTACTTGATTTATACAACACTTTAAAAATAACAAGTTACTTATTGTAAAATCGTAATTGTACTACTGTACTATAATGTAATGTAGTGTTATGTTATTATTTCATTATTATAAATAGATTTTCTGTCTGATCGTACGTTAACGTCAGAAGCCACTGTGTAAGATCTGATTTCAACTTATATTTAGACTTATAAAAATGAAAACTTAATAAACAATGAAATTTATAATTTCCGAGAACGTGAAATAAAATAAATTAAAAACCTGATCCGCCATTTTGAGACCTGTGTCTTAAAAGCCGGGAAGTTAAAATAACTTTTATTTTTTCGACAATACCGCTGATTAGCTGAAAGAAAATGAGTTGTGCCATTATGCTCGATAGTGTACAAGGCGAAAAGTGCAACAAAGTATTCAATCTTTTAATTAGTCATTCATTGGTCAAACGGCAACGAAGTTTGTCAATCTCAAATATATATAAAAACATGGATTTATAAATACAGTTACTAAATAAGCATGTGACACGTAACAAGCGAATTATAATCCATCGGTATTATTCTAATCGTATTTTCTTAAACTGTATTATGTTATGAGATTCGAATTGTCTTTTGGCAGTTAGCCAGTAAAGTCTTATTTGGTTTTACAAATAAAATAAACGGTTTGTCGTTCCGTCTGACAAGAATATTAGTGATCGGATATTTGTATTTACTTTGCTGTTTTTTAGTTGTATTTTTACGTAAAATGTCTGTATTTAAGCTAATAGATAAAATAGTAAGTTGAATATAGCAACTGTGGTATAAGTCAAGACGATATAGTCACATTTTTTCCATCGCCTCATTTTTTTCATCCATCTATCGCATGTCGCATTGCAGCCGGCCGCGAAGTAGGGATAAATTGAAAGGCGCTCGGCAGAGTCGCCAAGGCAAGTAGCAATGGCGGCACTCATGGCTCAATTCAAAATGATTCAATGATTTAAATAGATATTGCGCTCATTTTTAACACGCGTAATAAACAAACTTATTCTCACATTTATAATATTAGTTAGGATTGTGTTAATAGCGTTATAATATTTAAAAAATCGATTATAATTCAATAATTCATATTTATTCAACAGTACATACATTTTTTTCTTATAAAATAAAAACAACTGACTGTAAGCAACCTGAGAGTAGGTTGTATGTAACTGCAGCTAATTATTGTCATATTGAACCTAGAACAAAGCAGACCATTATATTATTAGAACTTTTACATAAAGACGCGCGGTGGCTGTCAGTAATTTACTTGGTTCCTATTCAACGGCGGAGAACTGAACGGGAACAATTAAGTATTAATTATGAGTAATGTAAGGCGGTTGTTCTCGTCGCTCGCTGTAGTAAAGTGCCACTTTAATATCAGAATATAAGCAGATGTTCCCTTTTAAGAGGATTTATTTAGCGGTGAAATTTATCATGGAAAATGTCATATAAACAGTTTAATTATCAGGTATAATATTATTTTATTAGATACTTGAGTTAACAAAGTTAAAGTAAATTAAACATAATACATAAAAGACTCATTAAAATATAAGAGAAACTCAACAAAACGCCCGCTCTCTACAACGGCACGTCGTATAATGACAAAATAGCTGCGCCATTACGCTTTTATTTTATGCAGTTTCTACTGACTTTTTGTAAACTACCTACCGTATCACAACTTTTATAAAAAATCCATAACATATATAAGTAGTGGAAAGGGTTGGGTGTTTGTGACCCTTTTCTGATCATTATAGTAATAAACCTTATCAAATTTAATACTTTAACTATATTGGACATTTATTATAAATTAAATCTACCCTTTACAACATATTATTGCAACAAATACCCTAGAAGCTATCACAGATTTAAAATTATATTCTACTAAAAAAAACTGTCAATATTAAAACGCCAAGCGTCACATTAGTATATCGCATCTATGCGAAGCCAGGGCGGGTCTCTAGTTATTTGCATATGTAATTTACATGAATACATCTAAACAAAAAATCAAATTAGCAAACAATTATTTATATTTACTGTGCGATATTTTTCGGAAATCTCAACAAAGATATCATAAAATAACGCAGCGTTTGCAACGTTCTTTCAACGTTAGCGGAGCGTTCAACACGCGCTTGATTAAGGTGCGCGTTAGCGTGTGTACATTCTGAATAAAATGTATGTAGTTGTAAACGCGAGTTTTGCATGCGACCATAGCCTAACTGTGTACTGTTTTGAATTTTTTAATTAATTACAGCAGTGTGAATTATTTAAATTTCATAATTTGTAAATTGAAATTATTATCATTAGTCTCTCTTTCACATCTATTCGCACTTCGAACAATAAATATATACATTTTTATACATTAATTAATCAAATATATGATGGGCAGCAATCTCAATACTACGCGTCGGTGGTCTGACACTAGCCGGGCAAGCCCAATACGGCCGGCCGGTTATGCTTACCAAAAATCCCGTTCAACGAGCCTACATAAGTTTTCACTGATTTTTTTTAACCAGTATAATTATTAAACTGCACCATTCCAATAATAACTTATTGATTGGATATATGCGAATACTCAATACCCATAGGATAAACATTATGCTTAAGTTAATTTCCTCCGATTTTTTTTAATAAAGCAGTTTCCTACGCGGACTCCCTGGCAACACACTAAGTACTGTTATGCTTACATTATGTTTGGATTCGAAACTTCCGTAGCACAACAAACTTCGCAATTTGTTTTAATAATAAATTCTCAAACTTTTCAATTCCAAACCCGAGCATTATCTGAGCTGTGTGAGTTAAAACATTTTGCAAATAAAGTTCACGTAACGAGCCATGCTTCGAAAACAAGGCTATTTGTAAACACCTGAGCGTGTATAATCAGGCTATAACGTAGTAACTATATTTTATGTACACTTTTTATCATGTTCAGTAGATACAAGCTTAACATGAACAACTTTTAATTGAGCCTTCATTTGCCAACGTAGAAGTGTATACGTTATCTGGCAGATTTATTTTAGTGCTAGATTAAAGATTCGAGACGAATTACTGAGTAATCTAAATTATCTATTCCTTTTACTGACGTTCATTTCTCAGCGATCACCGTTCTTGAAGGATTCTTAACTTTATCAGCCATTATACAATTTACTGAATTTTCTGCAATTTAGAGAAAGAGATTTTAGATGTTTTCAGATAATAATATTTTGAAATCCTTAGATTCTAAGAAAAATGCAAGTCTTAAGAAATTTTTATCTTGACCCAAAAGTTACGCTCCAAAAGAACTAAAATACTTTTTACTAGTAATACAGTTATTCAAACCAAATAAGAATAGAAAAAGTATCTTAGAATAGAATAAACGATGCATCATCTTTTTCCATATACACTTTTCAATTTCACAAAAAAAATTTCAAAAGAAACATTTGCACATTAGAAAAATTTGTAGCAACAATAACGGTATACTGTTACTTGTATGCGCTAGTTTTTATGCTAATATACCGAATACAAAGCTTAATAAAAGTTATAACTTCTTTGCAGATTTGAACACATTTAATTGTCTGCTTGACAGAAAATAACTTCAATCAAACGACAGATGATGTACGTTTTTCGGGTAAATAACTGTTTCCTGTACTTCGCAACAACAATACCACCTAAATATTACCAATATGACCTTTAGAAGTTTTTGCAACTAGTCTAAATGGTGGAAATGAGCGTATTGGAATCATCATACAGAAAGGCGAATATTTGATCGTGTTCAATTCAGGAGATATCCACATCGTAGCAAATTAATCAGATTTACTAAAGCAATGGTAAAACTTGGTCAGGCTGCGGTAACTCCATTGCGATTTAATTCTACTGCAAAATAGTAGCCTGCTAAAAACCTGTGCCTGAATAGTAAACGCTGTGTTTTTTTTATCCAAACAGTGTGACCGGCAATTATGCACTGATTCACGAAACATTTGAACGCAGTATTTAGGACCTTGTAACTAATTAATTACGGAATTCAATCAATCTTGTTGAGGATATCTATTTCTATACTATATATAAATCAATTAAAGTCAGCTAAAACAGTTCTATTATCCATAATATTGAACATTACAATAATAGTAATAATACAGGCATAGAAATCTAAGCACCATAAAAACGTAGATGCTTTTGTTATAGACAAATCGATAGCTACAATTATACTTACAGATTTGTTGTTTATTAAATGTGAGTGATTAAAGACCAGGTATAGCTATAAGTGGTGTTTCCGCGAGAAATTACGAGATCCGTAAAACAATATAAATGTATCTTTCCTAAAACATTAATGTGCCCAACCAAAATTGTCTTCCTAAAGAAATAAAATGATTTTTCAATTCTCTTCCTAGGTAAGAATATATATACCAGATTTTGGAGGGATTACTAGGAATTGCAAAAATGATTCTACCAAGAAAAAAGGTGCATTAAATTCAATAACAACTTAAGGGAAGAATGACCCCCAAAGAAAGCTTCCAAGTTAATTCGATCCGTCATTAATTACACTTATATTTTCTCTATGTAACCAATCCGCCCACCCGGGGGATTCGTTCCGCAACTTGTGTCGCAACTAGTTAGCGAATTCTTATGCTAACATTATTTTTGTTGTCGACATTTTTCTACTTTTATCATTGGAGACTTGTTAGCTGAAACTTTAGCGGACGGACCTTTTTTCTCCGCTCTCGTCTTTCCTTTTACAAGTTCTTCTGTTGTTTTTAATTTCGAGATAGACGCTCCCATTTGTGTTAGCAAGCAGTGGCAGTTTGACTTTTTTTTTTGTCTATATGTTAAATACTATTATGCTATTGTTGGAATACATAACTAACTGTTCTATCATGGTATATGATTATGATTAACCTTGAGAGTGATAGAAAATTAAATCAGTGTTAAACAATGTCCTAACATCATACTATGTTCGACGTCTTAGTTCCACTACAATCAGGTCAAATTTTTTTTTCAATTGTTTCAGTTCTACAATTTAAATTACTTCAAAGACGAGTTACAATTTTTTCATTATATTTTTTTGTTGTCTAAAATATCCTTGAAGTTTCTAAGAATCTGTTAACGATAGACCGTCGTCTGAAAACTTTTTAAAAAACGACAAGTTCACAAGTTCTTTCAATTTGTTTGCATAATTGATTCTTATTAAGTTATAATTAAGGTTTTTTCTTCCACCGTTGATTGTTAAAGTGAAAAATCCAGTAGGTACAACTTTGAAGAAAGAAAAATTACGCGACTTGGTTGATGTAGCTAACGAGTTCAAAATTCACACTTATATAATATAATAAGCTTCACAGTTAAATAGCTAATCGACTACTACTTTTCAAAGGGACATTTTACTTCAATCGTTTATATAAAAGTTTAAGTATCATTGAAACTGTAATAAATACAATAATAGCAATGTTAATTGAAATTTCAAACGTTGATCATAATAAATAATTATCTAATGAATCTAAAGTCCATAGATTAAAATGAATCCCCGTAAACGATTTTAATAAACAATTCAGTGTGAGTCGCCAGCCATACGAATGAAAATTATCTACTTATAAATTCTAAACTGATGGAATATTTAAGTGGAGAAACTAAATCTGTATTCAGTGAATTTGTAGCCTAACGTATTATAAGAGACAATAGACTTAAAGATTCTGATTAAATAATTGTTTGTTCATATCATTTCGGTAAAGCAATCTCGCTTGTTGAATTAGGTAATGAATAGACAGCGATTAATGTTTTGGAGTTATCAGTGAACTTTCCTGTTCCCTCTCCAACAAAGTGTTCGGTTGAAATAACATTGTTCCTGTCCATTAAATATATTAAAACGCAAAATATTGGTTGCATTTTCTTTACTAAAGTAGCGTAGAATAAGATGCTGTTTACCTGGTCTTAAACCTATTTTCAATTGTAAATATAAAATCACCATTGCGTGTACTAAATCAGGTCGTAAGGATTTATGTCCGACTTAACTTAGATTGGTCGCCAGTTTATTGAGGTTGTTTATAGATCGCTTATAAGCTTAGGCTTAAGCTTATAATACTGCATTACCCTTTTTTGATACATTATCTATGAAGTTAATTATAATTTAATAATACATTTTTTATGTCCTTATCAATTTATTATCAACTTTAACAACTATATATATTAAGTCAAAATCTCTTAAGATTAAAAGCATCTTTATTAGGATACATAAGTGGTTATGTGCAAAGTATTTTAATATGCGCATTTTCAAAGTTTTGAGGGAGTGTCTAGAATGATAAACTGTAGAGCTTCTTCACAAAGTAGAGTGCATATTTATAATTACTCCAAATGGCTCCTAAATAGTTTAGGAAAATTCAAGAGTTTTCCATTCTATTACGCTAAAGTTTCACGGGAAACGGAAAATATATTTGGTCCAATGTATAAAAGCTAATTTAGATTTTAAGTTGAATCAACTACTCCTTATAATTTATTTATTATCATGAATCTCACATCTATTTTAATCTTTTAAGATAAAACGATATGGTTATTACTATTTTGCTGTGGATATAATATTTTCGTTAGAGGATTATTTATGTAAATGGAATATCATAAACAAGGATAATATTAGTTTCTTTTTCTACTTAGTTAACTATCTAACAGGCTTAGAGTTTACTAGCAAAACACCTATGTATATTAGCGTTTACTTTTAGGGTGATATAGATATTCTATTTAATTATTGGAGCGTAAATGTATTTTCCCGTTTCTCATTTTATTCGACTTACATATTAGGGAATGATTTCTTGCCATCTCAAAATTATTTCAATTTTAATACATTTTCTTATATTTCAGCGAGACTTCAATGGTTTAGCAACATAATCAATAAATCAATCAAAAATACTTTATTTAATTTAGGCCATGAGAAGGCACTTATCAATATCAAAGCTACCACTGGTTTGGAAAAACAACTCAGTCAACCAGAAAAACCGGCAAGAAACTCGATCGGGTTTATCTTTTCATGATACATATTTTTACAAACAAATAGTTTTTTGGTGGATACACAGAGAGGGTAGTCATTTCCAGACGTCACAGGCGTTCACATACTGATTCACCCTATAATTTTAGACATTAAAACATGGTGCTTGAACTCACTATCCGGCAAATTGGTAACGTGCTTTGAGACTTTGATATAAATCCTAACACTATTACCATAAAAACTGTTACTGGTCTTAGTGAGCCTGAAACATAAAATTACCATTTTTTGATGTTTCTAGTATTTAAATTATGTTGGTCTTTTACTAAATCGAGCTTATCTTAGCTTGTGCAAACATACATTGGATTATAAAGATATAGTCTCAAGAAGTCTTTTCAAACGCCAGTCTCTTCTGGTTGGGACCAACATTTAGCCAGCTTTTCTAAACCACTATGAGCATAAGTTAATTATGACTCAGGGACGTTGCGGTAGTCGAGTATTTATGAAAGTTTTAGCGAAAATGTCGTATAAATATTATTATTCCTCCTCCTCTTCTATATTGCTCTTTAAAATCAGGGTAGTTTTACAAAACAAAAGTGGACATTCGAAATAACTTCACATTTCTATCAGCATCAGATTTAGAAAGAGAGATGATGTCGTTCGTCATACCGTTGTTTTTTTTAATGTTATACGGTTTAATTGTATACCCATTTCAAATATAACCTTAATGTTTATTACCAGGTTTAGTGAGAGATTTGCTAATCTTGTGTAATTTCTTCTGTTCGTCTGGCTAAGCTTTCAAAGTCAAGTTACAAATTTGTCAATAACCGCTTCTATGTAATTCTGGCTGATATAAATTATATCATTTGCTAAAAGTGCTTTACCTTAGACTATTTTACTAATTTTTTTAAAGTAGGATTGATTTTATTTTATTAATTCCTCAAATAAATTGAACTTGCATATTTCTTGCACTGTATAATTCAATAACAGCGCTAATGGTTGAAAAGCAAAAATGTTTAACAAAAATGCTTGCCGTTTTGAAGTGACATCATCATTGTTAAGGATATATCCGATCTCTTGTCAACGGAAGACCTACGTCTACTGCAGGATTTTCATGATATAAATGAGTACCATAATCCACAAGATCTATTATAAGACTGGATAGTTTAGTAATATGTTAAGATTTTGCATTTTCTTTATTGGTATCTTAGTTTTTTTCATTTGTTACTAGTGGTGCTCTTAGAAGATGTATGTTAGAAGTCCAAATTATCACAATAAAAACATTTAAGCTTTTTATGTACATTTATTAATAGCAATTCTCACTGCTAATCATCACATCTAATCAACTTAACATTAATATATGAAACAGAATTTTTAAATGGTATGAATTTAATTAGTACGTGGCATATGAAATCCCTTCGTTAACATTGGTATTGTGTGGGACTGAGGTAATAACACATTTTAGTATGTACATATGAATAATTCAAACGAAACCCATGGCTTATTCGGATGGAAATCCGTTGTACTAAACGTTCGCAAGTTTACCTCAATAATTTATTCAATGGATTCTCGTGTTTATTTCTTGAAAGATGCTATTTGTTGGTTATCTCGAGCGGTTCTGGAGATATCAGTGTTTCAGTAACTTTGGCTTTGTTTAAAAATACTTAAGACTTGAAGTTGCTTTTTTAAACTTAACACTTTTTTACATTGAAATCGCGTCGTAGTACTACAATTTTAGCGTTTTGATTTGTATAAATAGCCATTTTAGTATATAGAACTAAGGTTTCGGGTCCACACTAAAGTTGCGATTATATTTCTGCAAGGTTTGACCTTTTACATCTGTAATAGAAAGCATACTTGGTTTGCTGTCACATTCAAGTTGAAATGTTGTCAGCGGCTATGTATAGACCTGTTCTGGCACCAGTACTTGAAAACCAATCTCCTCTCTTTTAGGTTTAAAATATTTACCATCTTAAACTGCATTGTTATTTACTAGCATAGAAGACAGTAGTTAAACATAAACATCTACAAATAAAAAAAGATTCATAAGGACTGCCGACAGAAGTGAAAACTCAAGACAATGGTATAACTGTGTTCTCTTTTGAATTTTTAAATAAATTATACTGTGAATTATTGAAATTTTATAATTTGTATATGTGAATTATGAACATTAGTCTAGTTTTCACATCACACGTACAAATAAAAATGAGGCATTCATAAGGACTACCGACAGAAGGGAAAACTCAAAACAATGGTATAACTGTGTTCTCTTTTGAATTTTTTAATTCATTATAGTGTGATTAATTGAAATGTTATAATTTTTATATGTGAATTATTAACATTAGTCTAGTTTTCACAATAATTAGCTCTCGGAGCAATAATTATAGAAATTTTTATAAAGTTTTTGAAGGTGGTAGAGTCACGCTGTAGCTATTACTAGCTAGCTAGCTATATAAGAGTTGTTGAGGTATGTATGCTTGGTAATGCACTTGCAACTCCCCTGGTGTTGCTAGTGTCTATGAACGGCGGTGATCACTTAACATCAGGTGACCCAACGGTTCGTTGTTATTTCACATAAAAAAAAGTTTACTAATCAATAAAACATATGGTGGGCGGCACAATCTCAATACAAAATATCAACAGTAAATGTATATAGGCCGCTATACTACGCGTCGGTAGTTTGACGCAAGGCGCGCAAGTCCAATGGGTCGGTCACGCTTATTAGTTTGTCGCTGACTCGAAATCATAAGCTATATGCCCTGCTAAAAATACCGCTTTCACCTCAAAAATTAGCGAGGTCGTAGCACCCATTCACAATGAATAATATTATACTGAATGTCTGCTATAAATATAGGTTTTTATCCAAATTTATCCACTTCTTCTATAGATACAATAAAAATGTAAATCTAACGAGTCTGTACTTATTAGATTATTATAAAAAAATGTTGCAGGTGTCTAGGAATAAGTAATAAGATACATTTCAATCAATTTTAGAATTATCTGTATGTTTGTCTGTTTGTATGAATTTATAATGTACTAGCAGTGCCCGCGACTCCGTTCGCGTGGAAGCTAACGTAAAAACAGTGTCTAATAAAATTATCTATATGTATTAAGTCCATTTAGTTATCTCCTGTTCTCTCGTATTTAAGTCGCGTTCATTAAAATTACAATGGCCCACCTCCCCTCCTCTCTCCTCTCTCCTCTCCCTCTTCCTCCCCTAATCCTTCCCGCCAAAGGGTGGCAACGCACTTGCGACTCCTCTGGTGTTGTTAGTGTCCATGGACGGTGGTGATCACTTAATATCAGGTGACCCACATGTCCGTTTGCCAACTATGACATAAAATTTTTTTTTTAAAAAGCAATGACTTTTGATAGAATGAACCGTTTTTAATGAAACCAAGACTAAATTTTACTCGAGGATACGTTTTATGATTTTTTTTTGTTTTATCGTGAACGCAGTACTTTAGCAGTATGTGTTCAAACAAACAGACAGACAGACATTTCTAAAAATGATTGAAATGTATTTTATTACTTATTACCTGCAATATTTTTTCTTACAAAAATCTAAAAAGTACAGACACGTTCGATTTACTTTCTTATTAGATGTATAGATAATGCTAGAATACTGCGTTCATAAGACCTCTTCAAGAAAATCATAAAGTATACCTAAGAGTAATATTAAGTTATTGTTTCATTAAGATCGGTTCGGTCTATAAAAAGTTATTGTGATCTTAAGGACGACGCGACTTATGTACGGGAGAAAAATAGATAAGGTAATGAACTTAATACATTCAGATGACATTATTAATCACTGTTTTTTTACATAAGTTATCACGCGAATGAAGTCGCAGCCACAGGTAGTTATTACTCGGTATTTTTTTAAACAATGTAATTACAGCGTTGTTTTAAAATTCTGAATACAAAATACCGTCCTTTTTTTAATACAAACGCAGTCAGATCGTATCGTACATGCAAATTGTATGCGTCGCCCTTCCCGGCCAAACAAACGAGGCTCGTATTCAACGGGAATGTTCAACGTACTCGTATATCTGCATAATGTTACGCAATATCGGTTTGTTTTAAATTATCATGAGTTTCGCACTCCAAATATGTATGTCTGATGTCTGCTCTGTTATTCTGTGTATTATAGTTCTTTATAGGTTGACCTATTCAAGAGCGTAGGAGTAGAAAATTAAATGTTGATATATTACGCTATGTTATTTTTGAAGTGAAAACTTCTTGCAAATATCGGCCATTTTAAATAGATGGTCTCCCGTGATTCGCTGTGGTGCTAAATTGGATATACAGTCAAACTTTCAGTTGAAGTTTCTGACGGGATGTTGGAATGCCATGTGGTGGTCTTTATATTTTATCCATAATCTTGTGTTAATTGGCTTTATATTGTGTAATGTTGGTGGTGCTTTACGTAATATAGTTTGGTTATTATGCACAAGTGAAATGAATCGAAAAAAATACCACGGAGCATGGATTCTGACTTGCCACAAAAACTCCTAGGAAAGTTCTAACAAGATGGCCACCGTCTTGTTAGTTCATTGAAATTATATCAAGAAACATGTAACATTGTTACTCACTCGACAATGGCAGTAATAGTCTACAAGAAGACAGGTTGCCAAAAATAAAATAGAAGAAGTAGAAACTTTATTGCTATATTATTGCACTATATTAATAAACTGCACTATATTAATTAATGTGGCAAAACAATAAAGTTTATGACTTTTGAAGATTATCTTAGCACTTATCATAGTCCTTCATAAAAACACAGTTGTGTTGCCATAAAAAATGATTTTTGTCTATGATAGATATTACTGACTTTGATATTTATCGACACAAATATTAAGATATACATCGTAAAAAAAACGAGTGTGCTTTAAACCACATGACTGAAATAAAACGTCTTTAGCTCCATCTATATGTATGTATATATAAGTAAAATGTGTATTATGTATACATATATATACACATACATTAATTTTCTACAAATATCTATATATTAATACGTGAAGCCCAAACTTTGTATCCCTTTTTGAGAGAAATGCTCGAACGGATGAACGTGAAACTTGGCATAGTTAAAGTTTATATGGAGGAGAAGTGCAGAAAGCTATTTATTTTATATAAAATGCATTAAAAGTACATTAAATTAATTAAAATATGCATTACTCACACTGCTGTTACAATTTTACACAACATATACATACATGTAAATAAAAAAGACATTTTGACATCTGTCAATAAAGGACTTCAGAAAAGGTTGTGAAGGAGGTTGCTATGCTCGACTGTATGTATTATTTTACTCTTACGTTCCAATTACCCTTTTTTATTCTACATTCAACTTTAAAAAATCAATGAACTATGGTCGAATGTCGACAACTGGGCGCCCACTAGTTTAAATTATTATGGATAATAAATATGGATTTTCATTGATACGTAAACGTAACTCTCTCTCTTTGTACCTTCACTAACATATATTTCCCCCTCAACTTCCGTTTGCCTCGCCCTATACACTTTTCGTAACACTCTTGTCACTTATTCACCAGCTTACTCCCCAAGTCAAGTGTGCATCAAAAAGTTTAACTTCAATAATTCTTATTTCTAATACCAATTAGATTCTGGTTTTTTGAGTTGATGAGATCAATAGACTGATATCACCAACGATGACTTTATTTTTTTATTTACTTTACCTCAAAGCCTAGGCTTTAACATCGTTTGTTCAATGTTTTGGTAACTAGGTGACCAACTTATTAAAACTTTTTTAGAGCGATCATAAAGCAACACGAAATACACTTTCGTTGTTATTATTGTCCCGAATTCATTACATTTGAGCAGACCAACCTAGCGTTACGGTTGGAAGGTATCTTTACAGCGTAACTATATTTTTAAGGTTAATACTTCAGTAAAAGGAAAATTAAAGCATAAAAGAATAAATAATTCAAACTTATGAATCGCGACTTCATCTGCGTTTGCTTTTTTATTAATATATACTTAATGATAGTATTTGAGCGATTGAGTATGGACCGGGGAGCCCATCTCCTCATGGCACAGGTCAGGTTGACAAAGGGAGGCAACTGGTGTGTACCCAGTCGGTCTCCCTGCTGATGGAGCCCGGTGGTCACGTTCAGCCGGGCGAACCGTGTGGGGCGGCTCTCCAAGGTGAGTAGCATAGTACGATCCCTTGCCGCCACAACAAGCGGTCGGTCGGTACACCATGGGGATTTAGTCCGTGCGAGTCGGACATAACCCACTCTCTCCCCCGGAAGGCATGTAAGGCACCCTACATTTGTTTTGTACCCATGGCTACGTGTATACAACAGTTCATGATGATCGGTTGGGTAGTTAAAACATGAAAGCGCAATAAACCATCAAAGTCAATTTCATATTTATAATATTAATAAGGATTTTACTTCTGCTCGAGTAGATGTTTTAATTCATTTCATTTTTACTATTTCTGAATGAATATCTCGTCTAATAAAAAAAACATAAATTGGTAGGTAATAAAGCCGGAATAATTTAATAATGAACGAATAATTTAGCTAATTGCTATACTTTATACATTTTTTCCTTAAGTACTATCGTCGTGGAGTTCTAACAATAATTAAGGTGTATTTTACTATAATAAGTAGGTTAGTTACAGTCGAAATGTACGAATCGTTAAATTTTAAAATGTTCTTTAATTGTAAGCTACTCATACAATAATTACTTCACATATTTTATCTTTATAATAGATCCTATCGATTGGTACAACAAAATGCTGATAAGTTTATTCGATGCATGAATCAGGTATGCTTTTAAATAAAATTTTTAATGCGGTTATTCTTCATTTAAAAAAGAAGTTGAGGCAGTCATAAGGACAGTCGATAGAAGCGAAAACTCAACACAATTTAAATTTTCATATTAATTATAGTGTGAATGACAATATATTTTTTGATATATTATAGGAAGCAAACAAACAGGTGGGTCAACTGATGTTAAGTGATCACCACCGTCCATAGACACTTGCAACACCGGGGGAGTTGCAAGTGCGTTGCCAGCCTGGAAGGGGGATGAGGAGAAGGAAGAAGGGAGTGGAGAGGGGAGGTGGGCCTCCGGCGCTCTCACTGACCTAACGAAATGCAACAATGCGTGCACTGGTACTACACGTCGGTTTTCTATGAGAGGGGCGACGGGCGGATGGTCCAGCGGGCCACAGGGCGGGGGGTTCCACAGGGGTCGGCCCTGGGACCGCTCCTGTGGAACATGGGCTACGACTGGGTGCTCCGCGGCGTGCCCCCATATGGAGCACGCCTCATCTGTTACGCGGACGACACCCTAGTCGTAGCCCGGGGGGGAGACTGGAGGGAACTGTGGGGACACGGGGGGGAGACTGGAGGGAAGTGGAGCGCCTGGCCACGATGGCCACAACCCTCGTGGTCAGGCGCATAAAGAGGTTGGGCCTCAGGGTGGCCCTCGAGAAGACCGAGGCCTTACTCTTTCATGGGCCTCGGCGAGGGCCACCACCTGGGGCCCAAGTGGAAAATAAAAACATTACACGTACCTATTAATTCTCAATATTTTATGTATACTATATGTTTGATTTCATTTCTATTTTCCATCTTGAGTGAATAAGATAAAATATTTGCTGTGATAAACAAATATCTACCTTATAACTTTTTAAATTCAGTCTAATATTTTTTAAATAAGTATTACCCATGCGGCTAAATGAAAAGTACGTGCTACATAAAGCGATAATGCAACCATATCAGGAACTGAACTATGAAAAGGGCATAATGTTTCATAATTTCATTATCCACCTACATGACTGAAACACACTTGGAGTTTTTGGCGGGTTTCTTTTTTTTATTGTAGCACGGCAAAATCTCTGTCCTGTGCCTGATAGTAAGCACAATACCATGGCGACTACCGAGTGAAACACTATCCATCGCTGGTCACCGCTGTCATGCCGGCCTGCGAAAAGCTGGATATGCACAGGCTGATCCTGAAACGCGACCCGCAAAAGCGAATCACTATGACGGGCTATTTCGCCATATACATGGTGGTTGCGACCCAGTCAGGCTGTAAACGCCTACCACCCTGCTTTCGCCATTGCCTCGTTCGTTATTCAGCAGGGTGCACCACGTGCAGGTGAGGTTGGCTTCGGTTTTGGTCTGTCATGTAGTGGATTTTATATTTTATTCATAATCTTGTATTACTTGACTCTAAATTCTGTAAAATTGGTGATGTTTTCCGTAATACAATTCGATTATTGTCCATAAGTGAAGTGAATCGAAAATAATACCACGGACTATGAATTCTGAGATGCCACAAAAACTCCCTGGAAAGTTCTAACAAGAGAGCCACCATCTTGTTGGAACATTGAAATTATTCACACGACACTTATTGTGTAAAGTCTGTTGTAATTTTCATTGAAACAAAACATTGACACCGGCAAATGCTTCGGCGGAGCCAAAACAAGAAAAAGAAGAAACATTTTTTAACATTGTTACTAGTAACTTCTGTACATGACGTCCTTTGTTGTTTTAAGCATTTTATCGTACGTAAGTTATAAAAAAAGTATTGCATCTGTTTCATCTTATATATAAAATTCTCGTGTCACAATGTTAGTAACCGTACTCCTCTGAAACGGTTTGACCGATTTTTATGAAATTTTATATAGATCAAGTGATATATATATCTCGTCAAGTGATCAGACTTAGACCATAGAGAAAAAAATACTTTTCCAATTTTTTATTGATAACATTAAAGCACATCAATGAAAAGTGTTGAGTATGTTTGTGGAGAGACGAACTTCTTAGCATTCCATGGATTCACCGTGCGGGTGCCGGGTCCATCGTGTGGCCGAGGGAGAAACTCAGAGCAGTTCCCAGGACTTGCGACCCAGGTGTAGATTTAAGCTCTCACTGACCTAACGAAATGCAACAATGCGTGCACTGGTACTTCACGTCGGTTTTCTATGAGAGGGTGGTACTACCCCGGGCGAGCCGACCCGTTCATGCTGAAACCAGATGTAGCTTTAGCGTGGCTCTACCACCTACAACTATATTTAAATTGCTCAGAACGGATTTCGCGCTTGCCGAAGCTCGTCGGGAAGAATGCATAGTTAAGCTCAGAATGTAGTCACAACGTGTTTCGCTGCGGTGTCAGCTGCCTCGTTCTGTTATTTTGAGGTATGTAGGGGTGATGGAGACTCTACACGTAGGGTGTAATAGCAGGTGAGAAGGGTATTAGGGTATTTAAACAGGGGGGTCACCTGATGTTAAGTGATCACCACCGTACATAGACACATGCTACTTCAGGAGAGTCGCAAGTTGATTGCCAGCCTGTGTTTGGGAGAGAGGGATATGGGAGAGGGAGGGGGAAAGGGTAGTGGGCCTCCGGCGCTCTAACTGACCGAACGAAACGCGACAATACAAGCACTGTTACTTCACGTCGGTTCTCTATGTATTTATTGTCGGAGCAAGCCCCTGGTTATCTATAAACATCACTACATTTAAGTACATGTAATTACGAAATTGTTACTATATTACTGCTACTGTACTCTACGAGCCACTGGAATAGAACAAAACAACTATAGGAAAATTTTAACATGAAGTCGGTTTGTAATTCTAACCAAGACACAAACAAGACTTGAGTTCGTTCTGCAAGTTTTCGTTTCGAAATTTTGCGAAGGGCCCCAAGTTAATAGAATCCCGGGTTACGGGACCCATTTCATGTAGCCCCCTGGGCTTGTCACGGAAATGTAACAAGGGTATTATAATTGTTATTTATTTACTTTCATTATTGCGGAATTTAATATGAATATGATGTTGTTACGGGGTTTCATATTCGATATGCGACAAAGTTCATATTGAATAGAATAAAAAAGTTTATGCTGTCATAAGGACTGCCAACAGAAATCTCAAAACAATGGAATAACTGTGTTCTCTTTAACATGTTTAAATTAATTATAGTTTAAATTTCATAATTTGTAAATTTAAAGTATTATCATTAGCCTGACTTTCACATCTATTGGCACTCCGAACAAGTTTATGAATTTATCAAACATATGATGGGCTGCACAATATATATACAAAATATCAATATCAGATGTAGATAGGCTACTATACTACGCGCCGCTAGTCCGACATAACCCGAAACGAACAGATGGGTCACCTGAAATTCCTCTACGAGCCACTGGAATAGAACAAAACAACTATAGGAAAATTTTAACATGAAGTCGGTTTGTAATTCTAACCAAGACACAAACAAGACTTGAGTTCGTTCTGCAAGTTTTCGTTTCGAAATTTTGCGAAGGGCCCCAAGTTAATAGAATCCCGGGTTACGGGACCCATTTCATGTAGCCCCCTGGGCTTGTCACGGAAATGTAACAAGGGTATTATAATTGTTATTTATTTACTTTCATTATTGCGGAATTTAATATGAATATGATGTTGTTACGGGGCTTTATATTCGATATGCGACAAAGTCCATATTGAATAGAATAAAAAAGTTTATGCCGTCATAAGGACTGCCAACTTATTAATTTGGTGGTAATTATTAGCTTTATTAATTATTATTAGGTGGCGCTAATTATTAGCGTGTCATGACGCAACTCGACGCGCCTAAAGAAGTTTTCACTTAAAAAATCCCTTTACAATTGGCAATCGTTTAATTCGAGTAGGGA